>BQKZ01007925.1:7081-27037 GCA_036244855.1 Temnopleurus reevesii | reverse complement strand
CTTATAGATTAGCAAAGATACGCCCTAATAGCCTTTGGATTAAAATCCATTCCACAAATCTCTTCACAATTATAAAGGTCAAGTAAAGTTTACATTCAAAAAGATTAATCAACCTCCAAATTTGCCTTCAAAAAGTATTCTGTGACAACGAAATGAATCTTGGCAAAGCTATTACCTCCATTGTGTAAAAAAAATATCATTGACCGCGAGACTCAACCTAAATTGTTTTTTGTTGTTGTTGTTGTTTTTAAGAATAGTCCTTCTCATGCACAGACTTGGATGAAAGTCTCAGAATTTAATCTTTATATAACAAGTCTTTGTCATTATTCTTTTGTCAGGTCTCGGAAATAATTACGTGGTATATGTCCGATAATAAACAAAATATTGTTGTCATCGAGAGAGGGCGCTGAATATGATTTAATAGTCAAATTAACATTAAAAAAAAAAGAATCGGTTTATCTATATATATATATATAATATAATAAAGAATAATGTTGTGGACTCGAATTGTGTATACGATTAAGAAATGTGCATTTTGTGGGATGATTATCTTACACACATTTTGAGACCGTAGCATTTTTTTTACAAATTGATTCCTTTTGAAAATTTGAATTTGACCGTTGAATCATATTTAGCATCCTCCAGTGGTTATACCATTGTTTTGCTTGTTATTTGGCATATGCAATGTTATTTCCTAGATTGAAAACAATAGAATGATAAAAAGGTATACACAACAATAAAGTTATGAAATTCTTATCTAATTTCGTGTATGAAAAAAACTCATTTATTTTTCGCACAATCTTTTTTCACCATGTTCATGATGTTCACGATACTATATTTCATTTTATTTAGATTTGGAGACAAAATGTGGGGATGAAAATATACACTTTTACCAAAACTTTGCTCGGCTTTAAACATGTTAAACTTAAATCCCAAAGTAGGGTGAATTCAAACAGACTCGGTAGATTGACACCTGTTTCGGGGAGCATACGCGTCACAAGGCCAACACGGGTAGTGAGAAGTATGTCATCATCATATTGATCCAGTCATTTCATGTTAATACTCAAACAAAATCATGGCTTACTGGGCATGTCACACCAGCAGACCGCCCCACTCGACATTCAAACAGCATCAACAAAATTGTTATTATTCCTTTTCAATTCCATTTGAAATCTAATGTTTAAAAGTTCTTTTTTCCCAAGCTCAGTGGACAAATTCATTGACTGAAACGAACATTTAAAAAAGAAGATTTATGGTTCATAATGCGAATCTAAGATAATTTTCAGTTTGGCACTAGCATGATTAGGGTGGGATCAGCCTGTTGATGTGACTGCACCATGATTATGGTGGATCTGCATTGTTCACGACTAAACAGCCAGTCAGCTGCTCGTAAAGTTCATGGATCCATTTCTCATCAAATGATTAGAAAATGAATTTGATATGATATGAGGAAAGATCGTTGAATGACAGAGAGAGATGGAGAGAGGGAGTAGATGGGGGAATTGCAAAGGAGAAGAAAACAGAAGCATGGATGGACATCTTATACCTGTATACGAAAGCATTGCTACCTTGAACAACAAATAATGATACATCATGGCTCACTTTTTTCGATGGCGAGCTTTCCAACATTTTCCATTGTCTATTCTAATTTCCATTGTTGGATGTTTAGATCATGTTTGCCCAAAATGTTATTGTATAAATCCATCAGTCTCTATATTATAAAATCATCATAAGAACACATACAAATACACACTCTTGGCATTTCCTATTATATTTTCTCAAATATCAAATTTAATTCTCTATGGAAGTGGTCATAGCTTCATTGTGCTTCATCTTTAATCAACATTATAAAACAACATTCAGTACAAAAAAAGGAAGCGATGGCAGGTTTGTAGTAATACATTAATTCATTTTCTGTCAGGCAATGATCAATTTACGGTACCGCCTAGAGTTGAATTTCCCTAATAGTTCAATTGAGATTCTCGTTTTTAAGATCACTGTAATTAATGACAGACATAATCCCTTCATCCTGATTTTGGGGGTACACACATTCAATAGAAAATTGGATATATAAGAACAAAATGCAAACCCATTGGTTCTTCTAACTTTAGAAAGACCAGACAAGTACAAGTTTGTAAATTATTGCTGCAGTTTTCACAATCCTATTCTCAGAATATCTATTTTGAGCTGTCGGGATTTTTACAATCAATGCTTATGCTTTCATTTTATATCATTTTCTTTAAAGCAGAATACCACAGGGATGATTATCGGGTACGGTGGTGTGCATCTTACACACAGTTTGCTTTCATCTCAATTGTTACGTTTCTCCAGTGGTTGCATCCCCCTAGCCTCCTCCCCCACAAAAATGAGAAAAATATTGATACATTAGATAAATAAATAGAAATAGATATCAAGTTGCCCTCAACCAACCGACCCTCTAAAATCACGCGACCTGACTTTTTATTTTACTCCTCAACATTCAAATTGAAAAGTAAAGCAAAAAATATAAAGGGACGTACGAATTGCAACTTTAAAAAAGTCATTTTCTTATGATGTTCGACTTTCGATCCACTCCCTTTTAAGTCAATAATTTCCTCATGAATTGTGTGAATTGTGTTGAAAATTAAACAGCAAGAAAAATACGTTTGTTTTCGATCACAGAAGAAGGAGAAGAAGAAGAAGAAAAAGAAAAAGAAGAAAAGAAAGAAGAAAAAGAAGCAGAAAAAGAAGAAGAGGAAGAGACAGATGAAAAGGCAGAAGAAAAAAAAGAGAAAGGAGAAAAAGAAGAAGAAGAAGAAGGAGAAGAAGAGGATAAAAAGGAATAGGAGGAGGAAGAAGCATTTTACAACATCCATACCTTATCCTCGAGAAAGCCCTCGAAGTGTGTTAGGAAGAACTGCAGCTCCTCCTTGCCCATGCGTCGGGTTGCATTCCACACGTTGGATTGGGGATTCCCCAAACCTCTAACATCGACCACGCCCACCTTCAAGGCATCACGGGAGAACCAAGGATAGGGCCGGGCACTACCGCTCTCCATGCCCGTATGAAGGATGACCATTCCAAATATCAACCAAACTAGATCCATTATAATTCCACTTTTTTTCAACTGCAGGGCGACGTAATTGGACGGAAGACAAATAAATAAGCAAACACTCGAGTCATTGAGATTTTTAAATTCTTCAAAACTATATTTTAACTTCTAACTATATTTTACGGAAAGAGCTAAATTTGATGCAATCCAATTGAATGATTTTCCGGGCATTAACAGAACTTTCGAAGTACAGGAATGGTACATTTTCGACTTCCTGCGACCATCAGAAGCGTTTGATCGAGTTCTCGGTGCGGAAAGACGGGGCGACTAAGGCGAAGACATCACTTGGAGACAGGAAAACGAGTTTTGTGTCGCGTGCCAATGTATCAGCGTAACTACCAATCAGAAACAATTAGCACTGTACTAGCCAGGCATTGACAGGGAACTGGAAGGGATAGTCGCGAAAAATACAGGAGGGATGAATTAAGGGGTGGGTATAGTAGATCCGTCACTCTTTGAACACCATTGGTTTCGTGCGGCATGATGAGGGGTACAGTGATGACTATGAGACTTGCGAACATAAGCGTGATCTTTAAGACACTAAAGCACCCCCAACCATCCGCCTCAACCAAGAAAAATATTACACACCCAAAGTGATCATTGCCATTTGTTATTTGCTTCGTGCTATACAACGAATTATACAAGGAAATGCAGAGGGGAGATGTACTTCTCTAGACAGAAAGAGAGAGATATATGGCAAAATTAAACATTTAAGCCAGTGGTTATTGATATGCATGTAATAGTTTAGCAATGGTATTAATTAGTTGGTATTTGCACTACCCAATTGCATTAACATGATTTATATGTTTATTGTGTTTGGGGACACATGTTCCGTCTATAAACACTGACTACAATAAATTTGTTAATTAAGGTAATTGTTAACTCATATTAAAGCAACAATCTTTGACTTAACTGAAAAATTACTCCTTCACTTGTCCAATCTAGCTCTCTACTCCACTTTAATTAGGCTTATTAGTCACGTGACTGGTTGGACGAGAAAGAGGGACCCGATCGTCTCTTGGCAGGAGCCCTCCATTCTCATCCCTTTAAAACAATGTATCCAGAATAGTTTCTCCAAATAAATACGAACACGTGAAAAAAGTTCACTCAATTACAAACTCCCACCCCTTCCCATTTTCCATCTCTCTACGCCACTTTAATTAGCCTTACTAGTCACGTGACCAATTGGACGAGTGACAGACTGAATTGTCTCTTGGTCGGAGCCCTTTATGCTTACCCCTTTAAACAATCTCCAGAATTGTTTCTCCAATAAAAACGAACTCGTGAAAAAATCGCTCAATTACCAACTCGACCCCTTACATTTTCCCAACCCTCTCTATGCCACTTTAATTAGTCTTACTAGTCACGTGACCGATTGGACGGGTGACAGACCGAATTGTCTCTTGGCCGGAGCCCCTTATTTTCCCGTGACGTAATTGATCGGAAAGAGGTTCGAGAATTTCCGGACCCCCTTAATTAGCATGGACAAATGGTTTGTCTGAGAACAGCTGATTGAGTAAGAGCTTGTTCGGCATGTTCGGAGCGCCAACTTAAAGACCGACTCACACCTTAGCTTTTTTTAGCCTGCGTCGGCCCAGCGTGTTTTTGGTAATTTTTAAAAGCACTCCTTTGACGCACAAATACGCTGGTCATATACATTGGATTGACGTTCGGCGTACGCTCTTTGAGTGCAATCCGAACGTCAACCCACCGTCTGATCAGCGTATACTATGCGCTCAGTGAGGGTTTTTAATTAAAAACACAACAGGCTGAAAACGCAAAGGTGTGAATGATCATTGCCAGAAGCAGTGTGGATTGAAAGGGATTCTTTCATGATTTCTCAAAATTGCGATTGTTTAATCATTTTGGATTGCTGACAATATTTATAATGGGTGATATGCCAAATTACTACAAAACTTTCATTTCAAACATAAATACCATAAATTACCTGGTATGTTGTTTGTTGGGTGTTTTTAGCCAGAAAGGGGTAAGATACTGTTTTTATGGGGTGTATGGTATTATTAACATCAGTGTGCTCCTTTTAAAGAGCACACTACGTGCGTTACAGAAGTTTCTGAGACTTTAAAATGTTTTTAACCGGGAGATTTGGGACCAGAAGGGCGCTAACCCTATAAAATGTGTTAAAGCCTTTCTGGTTCAGTAAGTTTCACCCGGTCCCAAACAAGTGGACGACGTCAACAATATGCAAAAGGGCTCTATATATACCGTAGACACGGCATTCATGCTCCAAACAGACAAAACACATGAGTCGCTTTTATTTTTTTTTATAATCTATTTGTTTATTCATAATTTACCTGGGTAGCCCATTCAACAAAGTTTGGTCATTTATGGGGATCTGGAGCGTATTATAGTTTTTACCATTAAATGGTGTAAAAATTGTTGACAAGTCATTATTCCCCTTACGATATAAAACAATTTAAAGCTGTTCTGATTGATACTTTCTAATGTTTGGAATGAGGGGGAAATAATGGGGAACACTTTACAATTAATGAATTAGTCATCGTGCGATAAATCAGGTCATTATTCATGACAGTACAATCCGCCACAATTCGAGAGAATCCTATGAAGGTTATAAAAGATTGCTCATTTTTCTGATCGAAGGCTATCGAAAGTTTCGAGTTCACCGAAGTTACACGAGGCCCGAAGCATAGACAGAGGTGAACGAACTAAAGGCCCGACTTGTACACGAGCAATACGAAAACATACATGTATACCGGGGCCGAAGGTGTACGAACTTTAGCGACAGCGGGGACCCGAAGATATCCGAACCGGACGTTTCGAAGGCCCTGTATCACAATGTGTTTATTGTAGCCTCATTGTGTGAAATAGTGTTTGTTATGTACTTGTTTCTCCGGTACCCATTGTTTTTTCAATACCTTGGCTAGGGAGATACATTTTGAAGTTTTGCATTCTCGTATGATACATGTATTTGTATAACACAGGTAATGAAGCGATAACGTATTATTCAATATGGGTCCTGTAACATAAAAGATGCAATTAAACTTACGATAAATATTTATCGTAAGTCTATGGCAAAACATGTACCATAGAGATACGATTAATTGCAAAATCTATCGTATCTCTTTTATGTTACAGGCCCATGGTCTGGCATTCAAGATACAGTGTTTATGTGTAGATCTTTTATAGTGGTCCATACTTTATTATTCTTGTATCTCTTTTGATTTTCATTCTTTCCTGTGACTTAACTTGTATTTCTCACGGAATGATTTATATACACTCTGTTAATTAATTATCTTATCTTAATTATATTTTTATTTCTTTCTATATTGTTAAAACGGTTTTATTTGATATTACAGGAATGGGTTAAATAAAAGAATCTTGAATCTTGGATCTTGAATAACTTCAAACTTCAAACTCCTGCAAATACTCTTGTCCTTACTGACCAAACAATGAATATGAAATTGGTAGCAAGCAAAAAATTTGACTGATCTCGACTTGAAATTCGATGATTGTGATCAATTGACATTTCAATTAATATGTTCTTTCTGTTTTTGTTTTTTTGTTGTTGTTTATTTAGGTTTCCCCTTCACCTTCAAAAAGTGGCGGACTGAGGTAATAAACGGGAATAATGAAGGGGTGGGATCTTGCCCCCGAGCACCCTTTTTTATCCACATTTTTGTGGCCTGAAATAAATTTATATGGGTTTGCGTCTTAAGATTTCTAGAGATTTTACTCTAACCCTCTTCCCAAACCCATTGTTTTCACCATGCACAGGTGTTCACACCTAAATCGGTCCCCTTGCTCGCATATTATAATGCAAGTCTACCCCAAAATAGTATTTATTCGACAGGAGCAGAAAAATTAGATGAACAGAACAAACAAAGTTTGAGAAAAATTGGACAACTAATATGAAAGTTATGAACGTTTATATATTTAGACAAATTGGCAACTGATGACGTCATAGGTGCACACCTGACCATTTATTACATTCATAATATATAACCTTTTCCTTAAAAAATATGAGTTCATCAAAACTTTAACCGTAGGATATCTTTATAATAGATATGTAGATCCACTATTTGCATGTTTACATTTATATAAACTTTGAAACTTCCTGTAAAATTGAGGAATTTTCCACCATATCTGTTAATTAAATAAAATCTCTGGTTAGTTGTGCACCCACGATGTCATCAAATTGGCAACATCTCTGAGAATTTCTACTGATTTGCCGATTTTTTTTCTTCAAGTCTTTAAAAATTCATATATTTTTTTTATTACTTGTCCGATTTTCTTCAATTTTTGTTTTGCTTTGTTCACCAATTTTTTCTGCTTCTGTAAAAAAGTTATTCTTTTTTAGTAGACTCTTCTTTAAAATATTGACAGCATTAATCAATGTCAACTCGTAAGAACATGACAACCTTCTAGCCGTCAAATGCATATAATTTTCCCTCTTTTTAAGGTTTTAGTTGTCAGTTTTATTTGCATTCTAGCTAACTAATGACAAGCAGTATTGTGGTTTATTCAATATGAGTCATGTTGTATTTGGCAAATTAAAACATAAATAGAGAAAGACGCTTAACCAGTGCTGAGTTCGTTTGACCTGCGAACAGCGTACGCATACACGTATATGTAATGGCCGACTCACACTTTGGCATAAATATTCAGAATTGAATGAGAAACGCCTTTAGATCTAAATTCATCATCATCGTCATCATCATCATCATCACCATATGACCTGCGTCTTTATGCATCCTAAGAGCGTTTTTAATCTTTAAAAACGCTGGGCCGACGTAGACTAAATATGCAAAGGTGTGAGTCAGCCTTAAGCGTCAGAAAAGCGTCTTTCCTGCATAAAAAATATACTGTATCTGCGTCCAGGGAGCAATTATAATTATTTTGAATTTCATATGCAATGGGCGAACTCTCGTTATTGATTCATATGTTCCTATAATTATGTGTGTGTGTATGTGTGTATGTGTGAGTATTCCTGTGGGTGTTTTTGTGTGTGTGTGTGTGTGTGTGTGTGTGTGTGTGTGTTCGTGTGGGCGTATGTATAACAATAATAACAATAATGATAGATGCAATTTAAAGCGCGCACATATCCACTCTGCTGAGTGCTCAAGTCGCTTTGCCTTAATGCTACCCTGGCTTAAGCCCGGCGTTTACCAGCGCACATGACATTTCAAGGAATAAATATTCCTGCCAGGTACTCATTCACCTCACCTGGGTTGAGTGCAGCACAATGTGGATGAATTTATTGCTGAAGAAAATCAACGCCATGGGTGGGACTCGAACCACGGACCTCTGCATGAAAGGCAGGACTGTTAATCACTACGCCACGACACTGTGAATTGTGACTGTGTGTTTGTGCCTTTAAGTTGAGTCATCTATCCAGCTGATTGAACATTATCTCAATCCTGAAGTATCACAACAAATCTTTCTTCTCATTTGCGGGTTTTGACTCAAAGTCAAGGCCAGGATCAAAAGCCGGGGCTCAGGTATTGTGCCATTCTTGGCTCGGTGATTAATCGAGAATCTAGCATTGTGATTCAAACCATACCATTGTTAAGGAATCTGTTTGATGCTCACTATAAGAAAATTATGAGAATGCTACAAATCATATAAAATTCTTTCCACAATATTAAAAATGTTCGTAGATGTACAGGGAATCGGTTTGTACATTTTACGGTGTTCTATTTTCCTCTTTTTTCAAATGTCATTTTTCGTTAAGACTCGTCGCACTTTTGGGCCAAAGTTTCCCCCTTAGACCCCGGTTAGACAGAACGCGCAAGCCCATACCTGTCCTAAGCCAGGTATCGGCCGGCCCATGGGATGGCCCGTTTTCCCCGGTTACACAGCTAGACCAGGGTCAGCTCTGGGCTAGCCCGGTCTCACTGTCTGACCGCTCCCGTGAGAAAATAAGACAGTTGCGGCGCTTTCCATGTAAACAATCGACGGCGCGAACACAAAAGAAAATCTGTCAACATAATCAGACGTAAAAAAAACCGCGAATATAGCGGGCCCATCGGTCTGCCCCCGGTTACACAGCGGGACTGGGCTGGACCAGAGTCGGGTTCTGGTCGATCCAAATAGGTGTACCAAAAACGGACTCGTTTAGGTCGGGGTAAGGTCCCTTTGGAGCGGTTAGTTGGGGCTTACCCTGGTCTAGCCTAGGCAAACCCCGGACTCGCTGTCTAACCGGGTCTTAGAAAGACGTTATGTACGTGGCCCAGACTGTGTTCCATATTTTTTTTGTATTTAGAAGTATTTATTTTGAATAACAAAATTACATGAAGAAGACATCATAAATTAACATAATAAAATTACATAACGAAATCGTATACATGCTTATTTATGAAAAAAATAACAAAAGACAATGATCGTGACGCAGCACTTCATAAGTCAACAATCATTCCATATGCATGTTCGTAAAGATACCCATGATTCTACGAACATCTGGGGACCTAGCTTCCCTGCAGCTATTGGTATTGTGTAACAGTGTTAGCGTCTGAAGGAGGCCGGATCACCAGTCGTTCGTAGAGTAGTGCGTAGGTCTACACTCAGCCTGACGAGACACAACCGGTACTGATTTGAGTGATACCACATAATTACGTTCGTTTACAAGAAACATGCGTGAATTTGAATCAAGTAAACCGGAATAGTAATGAAATCTGTTTTTACTTAATTGCCTGCTAAATGAGCCGGTTCACTGTAGCAGATTCAAATCTAGTGACGTGTCTTGCCAACGAAGTAAACGGAGTTCAGTGTGGTAATCTTTGAAACGAGTAGTAACAATTAAGATACTTGGAATCCGGCTTGATTTCATTACTTGTTGCTATTTAAGCGAACCTTGGGCAAGCTTTCGGGATACCAATTACGAAATTTGTCTAAGGAGTATGTATACAATTTACAATTGTGGTAAATTGCCAATTGAACACCGGCCATCCGCCAGTACATCATCTTCTGAGGTTTGTAGCTTTGATGGAGTTAAAGCCCAAATACAGTTTTGGTAACGATTAAGAAATGGGAATCGGAGGTTTAACATGACATATATATCTAATACACATTTCAAGACAATAACATTTACTTTTATGAACTGACTCACCTTCAAAATTTGAATTTGACCTTTAAATCAAATTTAGCGCCCTCTCTCAGTAGTAATGATATTGTGTTTGTTATCGGGCATATCTTATATGGGAAGTTATATCCGAGATTGGCAAAAGAACAATAAAAATGTGTACACAAAAAAAGATAAAATCTGAAATTTTCATCTTCTTCTGCGCATGAGAAGGTACCCTTTAACAAGAACTAAAATATTGTTATTATAGATATTTTTGCACATTTTCGGTTGTAGCTTTACCAAAACATTTTCATTTTTTTTACACACTCTGTTGTGCAATATATGTTCATGACACTATATTTCATTTTATTCAGATTTGAAGACAAAATTTAGGAACAAAACATTCGCTTTCACCAAAAACGTTACTTGAGCTTTAAAATCACTTTGATGTACAAGCACAAGCCCTACGTGAGCTGGTGACTGTGTTGCAATCATAACGGTTGCTATAGATGAATGTCAACAGAACTCTAACAGCTCATATACAACCAGGCATGCTTAAACCACAATGAAGACGTATGACCATTATGTATTCCCTAAAAGCGGCAGCAAATTTAAGACATTAATCCCAAATTGATGATCGTCTCGGCTATGAGTATGATGGTAAGAACCACATGATTATCGATTGGGATATATTTTCGAAGATCATCTTTTTCACGCTTCAATAGCCCTTCATATCAGGTGATGTATGGTGCAAAATTGCCATTCATTATATCAACACTGTATTATAAGTCAGCATTAAATTGAAATTTCATTTTAAAAAAGCATCATTGCAACCACAAAGAACTGCCATGGGCCTGTAACATAAAAGAGATATAATTAAATTTTAACTAATTTTATCTTTATGATACATGCTTTGCATTATGTATTGTATTAAAAGGAGAGTCTACCCAAAAATAATGTTTCTTTAACAGGAGCAGAAGAATTAGATGAACATAATAAAGAAAAGTTCTAGAAAAATTGGACAACTATTAAGAAAGTTAAGAATGGTTATATATTTAGACAAATTGGCAACTGATGACGTCACAGGTGCACAACTGACCATTTATTACATTCATATCAATGTTATAAAATGTTACTTTTTTTCCCCAAAATATAATTTGCTCAAAACTTTAACCGTATGATATCTTTCTAATAGATATGTAGATCCATTATTTGCATGTTTACATTCATACAAACTTTGCAACTTTCTGTAAAAATTATGAATTTTCCATCATACTTATAATGAAAACTCTGGTTAGTTGTGCATCCATGATGTCATCAAATTGGCAACATCTCTGGAAATTTCCACTGATTTCTCCATTTTTTCAAATCTTTAAAAATTCATCACTTTTTTATGACTTGTCCGATTTCCTTTAATACTCGGCAATTTTTCTGCTTCTGTTAAAAAATTATTATTTTGGGGTAGACTCTTCTTTTCAGTTTGATTGCATCTTTTAGAGACTCCATGGGCCTGTAACATAAAAGAGATGCAATTAATCTTGCAATTAATTGCATCTCTTTGGTACACATTTTGCCATAGACTTACGATAAATATCTATCGTAAGTTCAATTGCATATTTTATGTTACAGGCCCCATAACTGGCAAGATGCTACCTCAGGTATGTTATTTGTTTCATGCGTATATATACCACTGTATACAGTTATAGTCGGATAGTGTTAATAAATCGTCAAATAAGGGGCAGGATTTGAATTTGAATTGCTATATACATTTTTATTTTATTTTAAGTGAACAGCAGATATCTCTGTTACATTCCGTGCATGTATACACAATCTTACCTCATTCACATTTATCCAGTATACATAGCCGGTTTATAGCCCGTCTCACACCGATTGTTTTAAGGTCGATTTGTATTGTCCCGATCTACATTCGGTGTTTACCCGGCCATTCACCATGTAACCATGGATGGGGTATTTTAAAACTAGTTATACGCTAAGTCCCATTAAGAAACAGATGAATTATCATTCAAATACACTTTTCAGGCAATTAAAACAGCACAATCTGCCAAAGTTCTATTTTTGAAGAGTAATGCCCTGGACACAGACCATTCCCTGGCCAGGACATCAATTACATCTTACGTAACTTTGAAGAAATGACGCATCGCGATGACAGTGTACTTTATAGATTAGGACTCTAAAAACAATATCTTTATTTAATTCTATATCTTACAAAATAACCATAAGGGTCATACTTTTTGTTGTTAATCAGTAGAAATACAATTATAGAATTAAAAATTATAAGATAAATTATTAACTGATATATTATATAAATTATGTACAAGTGTACGCAAAAATTGTATTTGAGAAAAAAAATAGAATGTCGAGATGTAACTTTTTCCGCAATAATTTATATATGTTCATCTTCTTATTTATCTGCTAATTGTAAGAACTGTGGTACTCTTTGTTGTTAGCGCTATCAAATTGAACTCGGCATCAGTTCGGAGTCAATTTCATTTGAATTAACAGTTCTCGTTAAAGCCCCTCCCACATAGGGCCCAGGAGCAACGCGATTCAACAAGACTCTTTGCTTTGAGGCAGTTAAACTGTGAATTAACAAAGAGTCGTGTTGATTCGTGTTTCTTCCGGGTCTCTATGTGACCGGTGCCTATTACTTTAGCGCTTGCAGTGTCGACTCTCAACTTTCTTAGGTTAATCATTTTCTGATTTACTTTGGCGTCGACTCTAGGTGGCGCTGTTATGATTCATTTTACTACGCAGATTCAAGAGCGGGCGAATCATTTCAATAAATGCAAGCATAGTTACTGAGATTCGTTGTAAGAAGGAGGTGGTTGGCTGTTGTCTGAAGCTTCTTCTAGGCCGTTTCCAACGGGGTAGCTAGTCACAGTGGACGATTTTCCCTGCAAACCGAGTCGAGTCAGGCAAGCATAAATGACTGAGATTCGGTGTCAGGAGGGGGCGGTTGGTTGTTAACTGATGCTTCTGCAGCTTGGTCGTTTTCAGCGACTGGGTAGCTGGTCACCATGGTCACAGTGGCCTCTACTGGTGATGCTATTACATCAAGTTTCCCCGCAAACAGAGTAGAATCAGGCAAGCATAAATGGCTGAGATTCGGTGTAAGGAGGTGGCGGTTGGTTGTTGTCTGGGGCTTCTGTAGCTTGGTAGTATTTCCAACGGGGTTGCTGGCCACAGTGGTCTTTGTCGGTGACGTTATTATATCGAGTTTCCCCGCAAACCGAGTAGAATCAGCCAAGCATAAATGACTGAGATTCGGTGTAAAGTCCCGGTCACATAGGGCCCCGGAAGCAACACGATTCAACACGACTCTTTGTCTGCAGGCAGCTAACTTTGAACCGAGCAAAGATCAGTGTTGAATCGTGTTGCTTCAGGGCTTCTATGTGACCGGGGCTTTTGCAGGAGGTGGTTGGTTGTTGTCTGAAGCTTGTGCAGCTACGTCGCGTCATTGCCTATTGGTTGGCTTACAATTGTGGTCTCTATTGGTGGTGTTATTATATCGAGTTTCTTTTTAAACTGAGAAGATTCGGGCAAGCATAAATGACTGCGATTCGATGTAAGCAAGAGGTGGTTGGTTGTTGTCTGAAGCTCTGTAGCCTGGTCGTTTCCCACGAGGTAGCTGGACACAGTGGCTTCTTTTGGCGATGTTATCATATAAAGTTTCCCTGCAAACCGTGAAGAATCAGGCAAGCATAATGACTGAGATTCGGTATAAGGAGGGGGCGGTTGGTTGTTGTCTGAAGCTTCTGCTTGGTCGTTTCCAGCGGAGTAGCTTGCGACAGTTGTTTCTTCCGGTGATGTTATTATATCGAGTTTTCCCTGCAAACAGAGTAGAATCAGGCAAGCATAAATGACTGAGATTCGGTGTAAGGAGGTGGTGGTTGGTTGTTGTCTGGGGCTTCTGTAGCTTGGTTGTTTCCAACTGGGTAGCTTGCCACAGTGGTCTCTGTTGGTGATGTTATTATATCAAGACGTACAGGCTGAAATCAGAAAATAAATAAAATCATTTATTTAGATAATCAGATAGATCATAGTACTGCGCAACAATAATGGTTTCAGCAAAACGTCAATGCCAACTAGGTTGCATTTAAATGTAATTTATTATACTTACTTAGTTTACGTATTGGCACAAGAATAAAAGAGGATGAACAATGATGTACATTATCAAGCGAGTTTATTCTAAGATTCAAAATGTCCCAACTTTTTGGGGCTCCTGCCTCCTTCTTCAGGGGAAAAAGTTCTGATGTTTTTCTGTTTTTCCCCTGAAGAAGGAGGCAGGTGTTCCCAAGAATTTGTGACATTTTGTTGAATCTTAGAATAAATTGGCTTACTAACGCACATAATTGTTCATCCACTACTATCAGACTATGTATGTCTATATATCACACATTTACTTCGGCTATGGTATTTGTAGGCAAGGGTATAGCAAGTTACCAGTGTCTAAATTGATTCTAGTTGATATTATAGCTCAAACATTTGTCAAAAGGGTTATCCTTATATAAAGGAGTGGGAGTTTGAGACGTACGGTACCTGCTTTATAAAATTATACTTATAAGTACACACGACTCTACGCAAAACTGGCAACCCTTTCTCAGGTGCCATCTCAGCCAAGGGCGTTGTGATCGAGTGCATGAAACCGTCACTTGTTGTGTGTAGAGTGGTGCGTACCTCTAGGAACAGCTAAGCGCATAGGAACATGCCATGGTTATGTGTTATGCGCTATATAAAAACTGAATATTATCATTACTATTATTACTATTATTATTATCATCATCATTGAAATACGCAGGTACGCGGATCTCCCCTTTCGCATTGGGAGGTTAACATATCGGTCGAAAACTTAGTAAACTTCTTTGATTGGCATGTACCTAAACTCTGGCACTCCTCTCGCGATTATTTGTAACAATTATCAGTGATTATCGGTTTTTTTTAACTGAGCAATTTAAAAAGTATTCCAAATGTAACCTCACCTGATCATTTGTGGCGTCCCGATCACCCCTATCACGGAGTTCTTGGTACTGGGAAATGACGCAGAGGAGACATATCACCTAGAAATGTGAAAGAAAAAATATCTTGTGAGATCACCTTTGTACAGAGTCCAGCTGAGGACTGAGTGAATAACTGTTTATCTTTCGCCGCAGGTACTCTCTGCAATATAGTCCACCAGACCAGTAATCGTCCCTCAACTTAAGGTCAACTCACACTTTTGCGTTTTAAGCCTACGTAGGCCGAGAGTTTCTGAATTACACAAAACAAAAAAATTCCCTTGTTGCATAAATACGCAGATCATACGAGGGACCGACGGACGTTCGGCGTACGCTACTTGAGCGCAAGCCAAACGTCAGTCCACCATCTGATCTACGTGGGTTTTTTTTTGCTCCTCGTCAAATGGCGCTTCTTTTTACCTCCAAAATGTACGTTTAAAATCCACTTTCTGTATACCCTCTTTTCCCTTCGATTCAATTTTGCCTCTATTTCATTTTCTATAATTTTTCTTTGTTACATTATTCCAACACCTCCAGCCTGTTCTCCTCCCCTTTCTCTCTTTCTAAATTCTTCCTCCTCATTACTCACATCTTTATTCGCTGCTGCTTTATTTCTGATCTTTATGCATAAAACACAGGCTGAAAATTTAAACTCAAACTTTCAACCACGCCAAGTTTGCGTACCCCATCTACGGCGACTTTTATTGAATTTTATCGGGTTTGATCAAAGGTTTCTTTGACAAAAAGAGCTGCATTGTTTCTTTGAAACATTGACAATTTCTGACATCTCTTAGATATCGCAATTGTATAACACATTTACAATAATAGTTTTATAGGTTGTTACCTTGTATCCCGACCCCTTGGAAGAACAGAGATATTTGTTTTAATTCCTCTGAAAGGGCAATCCAACCAGTCTTACTAATTGCAAATTATTTTTACACATGTAACTTTGTCTAATGTATTATGATTTTGTAGTATGTTTTATGTTAATTATATGTATTTTATTGATTGGAAATAAAGTACAAGACAATACAATGTACGTCAAAAATGTAATCAGTGGATACCAATAAAATACCGTATTCTTACGTGATGTATACTTACATTTATAACTGCCAACAAAATCCAGGATACCAAGCTATAAATTAGAGCATTTGTCAAATTTCCCTGCATGAAAATAGAAATAGCAAAGATTAATTTCAAAGAATCAAGATATGTTGGGTTTATAGAGGGGATATTAGGGAAGTCACATATACATCGTTTTAACCCATTGACTACTGCATGATAGAATTACCATGTAATTTGTCTAGCGACTACCAGGATCTAGTAGTCAGATGGTTAATGCACAATAAAAGCATGACTTGCTGAAGCTAATCCGTTGTGGATTTTCAAAAGGGATATCGTGCATGGCATACAGAATTTATATTGGCAGCGAGCCAGCCTTGGGATTAGATATTTTTTACTGAAACTATTACGAATAAAAAAATCATCTTTCCCGTATTTTCTTTTCAAGATTTTTTTTTTAGATAATAATAATAATAATGAAACACTTTTATATAGCGCATAACACAATCATGCGAAAGTCCCTAAGCGCTTGAAACATGGAAAGAGAGAAATAAGTCAGAAGAACTAGGATTATCAGTAGATTAGTTGTTTTTAAAGAGATAAGTTTTCAAGTTTCTTCTGAATTTTTCATATGGTGTAATATTTGTGAGGTAATTTGGGAGGCTATTCCATAAGATAGATGTGGATATAAGTGACGATACGTTGATAAAGTTGGATTTTTTGTATTTAGACACATATGACAATTTCAATTTTAGCATGAGTTTATTTATTGATGACGATGCAGAATGTTTTTCTTTTCTTTTTTAACGAGAGTAGGGTTGTATTCATTGCAATATTTTGCTCCTTTAAGCTTGAGGCTGACTCACACCTTTGCGATTTTAGCCTGCGTCGGCCCAACGTTTTTTTTTTTTTGAAAATTAAAAAACAATCTCTGGAAGCACAAGTACGCAGGTCATACGGTGGGCGAATGTTCGGCGTACGTTGCTTGAGCGCATTTACATGAGCCAAACGTCAGTCCATCGTCTGATCAGCGTATACTGAGCGCTCAGGGAGCTGGCCGACGAAGGCTAAAGCCCCGGTCACATAAGGCCCCGGAAGCAACACGATTCACCCCGACTCGTTGTTCTAAGGCAGTTAACTGTGAATTGACAAAGAGTCGGGGTGAATCGTGTTGCTTCCGGGGCGCTTCCGGGGTCCTATGTGACCAGGGCTTAACAACGCAGAGGTCCGAGTCGACCTTGCTTTACTGGCGGACTCGCATCGATCGGAGCATCTCCCCCCCCCCCCCCCCACCCTCACGAAGAAACGGGAGTTCAGTCACTGGTACAATAGCCACATGCTCAAGATATGCGCCCTATGGTACTCCTATATTTGTACCAGTGGCTGCACCCAAATTTCTTAGTGGAGGCGCCGTAGTGTAGCGGTTTCAAATCTCGCCTTTCACCCAGAGGGTTATAGGTTCGAATCCCACCCATGACGTTAATTTCATTCAGCAATTAATTTCATCCATATTGTGCTGCACTCGACCCAGGTGAGGTAAAATGGGGACGGCAGGAAGAAATTCCTTGTAATGCGGAGTGCCGTAATGGCTGCCAGCTAGAGCCGGGTAATAGTGAGTGTAAAGCTTTCAGCGCCATGAGCTTGGATAAGGTGGACCTGTGCGCTATACAAGTAGCCACCATTATTATTATCATTATTATTATACTGTTGTATATGAATTTGTTATTCATACTTACATTGATGGTTATCCAACTGTAGATTTGAAGAATCCAGGCGATGGGCGTTAACAAAATCACGGATGTCATGGCTACCATATATAAGATCAAACACCATCTGATGCGCTGAAAAAGCAAGTAGCTAATTGGTTAAACGTATTACGAATGAGTAATTATTTATTCTATTTCATTTTTGTCTGTTTCTTTATTAAAATACATATTTTTATATTAAAAACGTAAAAAATAGGAAAAAATCATTCATACTTAAATCTTCATTGGATAAGTTGTGCATAAATCATACTGAGATGTTTACCAATTAAAATTGTAACATTTAAAATATATATTTCGAGGAAACATAGGGACTTGATGGGCAACTCGGAAATAATATATAGTTTTTTTAAGGTATCTCTCTCCGCAAGTTGCTGTTAAGAAACGAATCTGAGACTGGGAATGTGGAAGTGGGCGCCACCTTAAAGGAGGGGGGTAGAAAGCGAGGACTATTCTCGTATGCCGTTTTTTTAGGGGGGTGCTCTCCAGTATTCCGAGCGTGATTCCATAACAAAATGAAATATTCACGATTATGACAAAGGTGATAACCAAATAAATGAATGGTGCTAATCTGGGACGGATCCAGGAATTCTCAATTGTAAGGGGCGAAAATTTTGAAAATGTCTGACAACCCTAAGAAAATAACAATAATAAATAGATATATAAATAGGTCCTCAACAAACAAAATAGATAGGGCGACCACCGGTTTGTTTAGACAACCCCCACGCCTGTTATTTCCAATTGGGGTCTGATAATTATCATTGTCGTCGCCATCAGCATAAAGCATCATCACCATCTTCATTATCATCGACATAAACAAAAGAGATATGGCGTTTCCTCGGTACCTGGATCCTCCTATGCTAATGATGACCACTACTTTTATTTAATATCATTATCACTTTCATCATCCACCATCTAGATCTCTGTCTTATCGGCAACTTCATCATTATCTCGATCGTTATCAATATCTTTATCATCACCATCATCATCATCATCATCATCATCATCATCATCATCATCATCATCATCCCTTCAGCCCCCGGATCCAATGAGGATCACTACCTTTATTGTCTTTTTCATCATCGTCATGATTATCATCAACACCATCTAGATCTTCGTTTTATCATCAACATAATCATTGTCTCGATCATTATCACCATTATCATCATCATCATCATCGTCGTCATAGTCATATTCATGATCATCTCCAGAATCATCTGCCTACATAGGCCCCAGTCACATAGGGCCCCAGAAGCATCACGGTTCAATACGACTCTTTGTTCAGTTCACAGTTAGCTGCCTGCAAACAAAGAGTCATGTTGAATCGTGTTGTTTCCGGGGGCCCTGTGTGACTGGGGACATAACGGTCGTTTCAGCCTTACCTTTAACACCCCAATGATAAGGAAGATAGTTGCAATGAGAAGGAAACTAAGGACTATGATATCGATGTAATATGCCGCATAAATTCCGTATGCGGCAGGTACACGGGAAACGTTTGCCATCCCACCTGTTTGAATAAAAACGAAGATACTATGTCAAACACATTAATGAAAGACCACTGAAAATCATTGGCATAATTTCACTGAATCATTTAAGCACAATTGTAAAAATAGTTTGTAAAGGCCGAGTCACACATTTGCGTATTTGCCTGCGTCGGCCTAGTGTGTGTATTTTTTTTTCTTTATTAAAAGCGCTCCCTGGGTGCACAGCATACGCTTATCAGAAGGTGGACTGACGTTTTGCTCGTGCTCAACATGCTCAAGGAGCGTATGTACGCCGAGTGCCAGTCCACCGTACGACCTGCTGGGCCGACGCGGGCTAAAACGCAAAGGTTTGAGTCTGCCTTGTTGCCGGGCAATTTTTTAATTTAACACATTAAAATGGCTTTTTAATAACTTGATGAATATAGCATTTAATTAGGATTTTGTTTCGTTTAAAGATTCGCCCTTACCCCATTTTCGAAGTTATGACTCGGATTGGGAC
>BQKZ01007924.1:10000-16680 GCA_036244855.1 Temnopleurus reevesii | reverse complement strand
AATTTCAGGTAAGAAACCTCGCGCAAGCATCCAGCGGAGTGAGGAAGTGTTGCCTATGGAGATGAGAGATCGGTTGCAGAAGCAGGCTAGTCGAGAGAGCAACGACGGTAGCATTTGTAGCTTTGGCAGTGATAGCTCTAGCAGGTGAGTGTGGTGGTAAAGATGCCAGCCTTCCGAGCAGAAGGTTACAGGTTCATGGGGTCATATTTTGTTCTGTTAATGGGAAAATTCAATAATTACGTATTTTAATATTCATGAAAGTATCGTTGGCTTGTGGTTCCCATTTTTATCTCTTAGTCAGGAGATTTGGGTTTGATTTACTTCATCCAGAAATATATATCCAAACCATGCTGCACTCAACCCAGGTGAAAATGTGTACATGTGGCTCTGCAGTTTTTGCAATGATAATAATATGGTACTGAGTATCAATTGCAGTGGAGTGTAAGATTTCTGTGCAGTATTATCATTTACCGCTGTTTTCACATCTTATGTAGATTGTAAGGTATAAGACAGTTCATCTTTTGATCAAATTTAAGTTTGATTATGAATATCAAGAATGGTAAAATTTGTAATTGAGTATTCTCATTTTCAATCAGTGGACACCTCCAATGAGCATGTACACTACTAAAAAAAGTTAGGAAGCACTTTTTAATTCTTTCAGCTCACTATGGGCTCACTTTTCAGGATTTTATATGGAGCAAGAGATATTTAAGAACTCAAAGTGAGTGTGTAGATGATTACAGTGTATTTCCATGAATGTAAAATACACATTTAAAATTAGTCCCCATTTTCTTTTTGGATATTGCATACATGTATGAATGCTTCTTCATGTACATTACAGTAATTTGAATGTATACTTCCCACCTTATTCCTCTAGCTTCATGCTCCCAGCCAACTTCCGCTTCGGCGGGGAGAGTCAGTTCAACGACTTCTTGGATGGACTCGGACCCTCCCAGTTGGTAGGACGTCAAGCGCTAGGCTCTCCGTGGATGGGGGACATCCAACTCAGTCTACAAGACAAACGTGGTGACCTGGAAGTAGAGGTCATCAGGGCTAGGAGCCTGGTTGCCAAGCCAGGGGTCAAAGTACCACCAGGTAAAGATCGTTTACTTCATGTTGGTCAGTCAAGTAGAGTAGTAAAGAAGAATAGGGTTTGATATTGTACAGTGGGTTTGTGAGAGGAACATATTTATTTAAAGTTGAAAGGCAACAGGGCTAGCTAGAGCCTGGTTGCCAAGCCAGGGGTCAAAGTACCACCAGGTAAGGATCATTTACTTCCTGTAGGGCAGTTGATAAGCGGATTGTACAGAAACAGTTTAAGAAATTAGTTCAACACTAATATCTGTTTCATTGAGGACTTTATTCCATTGTGAAAGTTTGTCTAAGAATAAGATACACCAGTTCTTAATTTCTTCAATCTGTATGTCATTGTGTGTTTCTTACTTACACATGTGGCTGCTGGTTTCTAAGTTGAAAAAGAATACGCAAGTAAACGTCAATATGGATATCTGCCGCTACATGTATAAGCTATCCCTATAGATTTTATAGATCTTTTCACAAGTTTGAATAATACACGAGAAATGTCTGCATTGAAAAGAAAATCAATTGGAACCCAATGATCTGGTGAATTAAGGCAGCCAGGGAGTTCAATTTTCCACAAATAAAGGCATTTTTCCACAAATAAATGGTTAATGATGCAGCAAAGGTGAGCTAATGAGCTAGTTCAGAATCCATTTTTCGCTTTCGTTTCTCCCCCTGCAGCTCCCTATGTAAAGGTGTATCTGATGGACGGGAAGCATTGCGCGGCTAAGCTGAAAACCAAGATCGCCCGTAAGACGCTGGATCCGCTTTACCAGCAGACACTCAAGTTCATTGAGGAGGATTACAGTAACAAGGTTCTGCAGGTGACCGTCTGGGGTGATTACGGCCGGCTGGAGCGAAAGATCTTCATGGGCGTCGCCCAGATTCTGCTTTCCGAGCTCGATCTGTCACACCCTGTCATGGGGTGGTATAAACTCTTTAATACGTCGTCCGTGGCCGATATTCACCAGAGGGGCTCGATATCGTCTCTCGAGGGCTCCATGGTGTCGCTGACGGGTGCAAAGTGAAAATATTCTCTACTTACAACAAACCCTTAAACAGGTTCTTCATGGTGGACTTTCATCCGCGTGGTTCCATTATCGTCACGAGAGGGCTCCATGGTGTCGCTAACAGTGAGCCCCTCTCTAGATATAAACTTTTCGGTACGTTGAGTAGCAGAAGTCCACCAGCAAAGCTCAGTCTCCCTTCTCGAGGACTCTGTGGTAACTTTAATTTGGGCAAAATGAAAGAACTACCTCTTGTGGTTTAACTTGTCATTTTATCATCTCTAAATCACGTGGCGAGGAATAGTGAAGATATGCTGCATCTGTAGTACCAGATTCATCCAAAGATAGTATACCATCCTGTAGATCTATAAAGCATTGCTTGAATTAGAAGATCAATTTCATTTTTTTTTTTTTTGGCTCAGGGATGCCCAAGGATGAAGACCAACATTCCCTCTTTACCTGGAAAACCTTGAAAATGAATTTCACTTTTCCAGTCAAATAGAAATTTGAATGAAACATTTCTAATAGTGGGGCCTGAGTCTTTTCCAAAAGTCAAGGGAAAGTCCGAGAATTTGAACAAAATCCCTCAAAGTCAGATAAAAGCCAGGAAAATATGTTCTCCTAAAAAAGATGGGAATGGGTAAAAATGGGCTCAAAAAGGGTGAATCAGCTTAATGTAGTTATCCTGAAACTTTGAATTTTCATAAAGGAAATGCCAGGGAATTTTCTTCTTCAGCAGTGGGTACTCTGAACAAGACTTGGATTGACCCAGAAATGGACTATCATAAGCAGTAGAGCCTCTGACCATGGCCTAAGACAGACACATCCGATGGCTTTTTGTTTTACTTTTGGCTCATTGGAAAACTCCCAAAGTAAAATACACTTGGCGACTACAAATCAGATCCATCCTATGATTGAACACCATCATGTTTAGTAGATCGCAGAGCATGGCTATATGACGAATAGGTCAATGTTAAGTCCATTTACCAATTGGTTCTGTCAAACCGTACAAATTCGGCCTAAAATAGACATTGGAATGAAACATTTCTAATAGTGGGGCCTGAGTCTTTAGGTAGGGATCAAAATAAAGAAATTACTTTTCCAAAAGTCTGCACATTGTGACCTCAATAAAATGTCCGAATCGTCTACTTTTTTGTAGACAAGACACTTGTCATTTCTCTTTGATATCAAAATTGACATGCAGTTATTCCGTCAAAACAAGGATAGATTTGAGATGTTATATACAAATGAACAGAGTATATAGACATAAGCTTAGGCCAGATTAAATTATTATGGGTTCCCTTCGATCATAGACAAGTGTATATTTACATTTATGATCAAAATTTGAAGCCTTCTCTTTCTTGATAAGGAGAAAACAATTGTGCCTATGACTTGCTAATCGAAGAGGAAAGGAAATGAGAACAGAGAATTGTGATATTCTGTTAAAATATTGTAGTGTCGGTTTCATGATCTTATCTGAACTGAATTATCTATTTAATTTAGGATGAACTTCCAAATGGCTGTTACATGTGGTTTTGAGATCTGTGTATTTGATTTATTAGCTGGATTTGTTTCAGACGTGATACGGATCATTTATTTGGATGTAAAGTTGAACAAGTTTTATCGTGATAGAGAAACGTGTCGTCGTCGCAGATAGAAAAGAGAAACAAAGTGATGAATTCTTTGAAGATTAGTTTCCATTATACTATTATTTCAACATCAAAAGCAAACTATAGTTGTTTAGGATTGAAAATGAAATTGGAAATGTTTTTTTTTCCAGATCTATTCTAAAAGAAAATTCAATGAAACCAGAAAATGCAAAGTTTCTTGGAATTTGTGCTAGACATGTGTGCTATTTAGTAACATATCAACATCTGCATATGTAGATGTAGTATTCAGATATTTTTCCTTGGAAATCTATTTTGTGTTCTGATTGATTGGGAAAACAAAAAGGCCTAAAAATGATATAATTGTGGATTTTAATAGGGTGTCTTCTATTTTGGTATATGCAAGTAATATAACTCTACACCATCTGGCCATTTCTATTGCAATGGAAGCTCACGTCTCTGATTTTTGTTTACTCGAATGTCTGGTAGTCAAATGGTTTGTTCTATTTTCAAATGTGAGAAAATGGCTTAATTTGTGAATGAAACAAATGGCATAGTATATTTTATATCCATATTAAATGACAGGAAATTCCCATGAAAATAAAAAATACCTTGCCCATATTATTGTGGGCATTAGAAGCAAATTAGATAAAACTTTAACTTCCATCAACCAAAACATTAACCGATTATCTTTTTTTTTAATTAACTGGTAGATAATGTCAATTCAGTTCATTTTATTTCAAAAGGGATTTAATTGCTAACAAAACAGACAAAATTACTTAATTAGTTATTTTCCATTTTTCATTAAGAAAAAGGCAGATTGCAGAGAAACATCAACAAAAATCATGGGTGTGGACTATGCTGCAATACACTTGGCTAAGGAGTGTATACATTTGTAAAAACGAAAATTTAAATGTTTAGATATACATGTAGGCTGGTGAAATACTGGGTATTTTTACAGAAGAAATGTTGAAACAAATGGGTGCTGGAAACCCATAGGAGACTTGAGGAGGCCTAAAATACATGTGAAGGAAAACAAACGAAATTGTCGAATTTACATCACTTTTTCATATTTTGTTACTTGAGATATATCCGCAATTTGATAATATGAGTAGGATTCATATAAACATTTGTTTAAGGAGAATAAAAATTAAATCCTGTTGCTTATATGAATGTCATAGAATAGTTTGAATGTTCTGATTGTCAGGAATAGGCATACTTGAATAAATGATATTTTTGACAAAATTTCTAAAATCATCTATATACTGTCTGTAATAGGAACATTATGTCCTTTGTAGTCAAGTTCGTTTAGAAATCTAGTTATTGATGAAGAAGGAATAGTAGAAAGTTGTTTCAGATTATTCCACATACAATTTTGTTGTTTCAAATGCAATAACATGATGGAAAATATATGTACATAAGAAGAGGAATACTGTGTAAATATATAAAAGCTTTGAAAAGTTGTAAAGCCTAAATACAGATGTGCTTATAGTGCTTCAAGTTGGTGTCGGACGGAGAGGCAAAAGGATATTTTTTCCTTCTCTAAAATGCTACTGTTTTGATAACTCTGTGTACATGTGATATTGGACAATGTTTATTGTTATACCTGCAATTCTTTATTGATACGAAAAAATCACTGGCTTTTATGCTTGTATGGACGAATGGTGAGATATAGATACAGACATATATATATATTCTCTGGAAAGTACCTTGTATAGATATTGTTCTTGTAGTGAGACTATTACCAAAGAAGCAAATAGTGCTGAGATGATTGGTTTGTGACCCTTTTATAAAGGGTATTCGATGAGACAAACATTCTAGCCGCATGGCTTACAATACCATTCCCCTTTTATTTAATTATATTTTATCCAGAAGAGAACAATATATCATTTACGATAGAGAGGGCGTGATTGCTTTTTAGGTCAAAATAAACCAGGAGCTGGTCTTTCTCTGCACACAGTACCAGTTTGTAGATTTAAATAAATAGCTTTTCATTCACCAACTTAATAATATACCCACAAAACTATGCGTTATTAATTGTCTCATTGGTTTAAATTGTCCATTAAAAACTTAAAGCTCAAGTAAAGTTTGGGCAAATAATTTTGCCTTTAAATCTAGATAAAATTCTGGTATTATATCTTTATTGCACCAAAATTATGTGAAAAAGAAATGAGTTTTTGGTAAAGCTTTTACTTAAAATGGGTCAAAAATGTATAGTCCTGTAAATCAGGACTTTTAACCAAGATTTTCTGTCTTTTTAAAGAACACATTTTCATGGAAATAACTGGATGAAAATTTCAGAATTTGATTTTTGTCTATACCTTTTATTATTCTTTTTTCAAATCTCGGAAATAACCCAGCACATGCCCTATAATGAATAAAACATTGCTATTACTGAAAGCGGGGGCGCTACATATGATTTAACGGTCAAAATAGAATTTTTAAAAAAAGAATAAGTTCATGAAAAATAATGTTGTGATCTTAAAATTCTTCCACAGATATATGTTTTAATGTAATGAGAAACAACCCATTTAAATCACATTTCTTAATCTTTCGACTCTAAAGCAAATGGTGAATTTAATGCTGGGGGATGAGAGTGTGGGTATCTTAGCACGATATAATGCTCATTGTTTTATTTACGCAGAGATATATATCATTATTCAATATTTATTGTAGCAATGAAAGGCTGATACTTACACATCTTTAAACCCTAACTTGAGGTATGCTCATTTACTTAGTGAATTAGTGGCTATTTTGTTATGCATCCTGCTAAATTTATATTGGTATCATCATTGTGTGAGATACGCGTATTTAGCAAACAGTATATGACATGATTGACAACATGCAAAGGATATGGTTGGACGGATGCATGAGGAGTAATACTACAGTGAAATATAGAATGTGGTGTAAATGCAAACATTTCTTTACTCTATACGTTTAAATGTTATCATTATTTACAAGCAAATTGTTTAATACGCATTATATT
>BQKZ01007924.1:0-5000 GCA_036244855.1 Temnopleurus reevesii | reverse complement strand
GGAAAGAATTCGAACTCTTCTCCACGATCCAAGTAAGAAATCGTAAAAACGACCCTCTTCCGAAACATTGGAATTTTCTGTCTATCATCTAAATGAGGCCTATTTTTTGTAATTTTGCTCATCATATAACGACATGAGATTGGTTGCTATCAATACGTACAAATATACAGTATATGCATCAAATAGAAATTGATCGCTCGCTCAGAAATATTCGATGTAGACCTGTTTAATGATAATGATGATAATAATAACAATAATAATAATAATGATAATAATACTAATACAGTTCACTTATAAAGCGCATCATACCTTTCATAAGGTCTCATAAAAGAAGAAAAGTTATGTTAACACTACAAAACAAACAGTTGAGGTTCAAATGCACTTCGCGAAGATTAATAATGGGAAGTACACTGTAGAAACAAATTTATTTACATTTTTGGAAAACACCACTTGAAATTGACCTTGAGTGTAATTTTAATAATATTTGCGATTCCACTACCACCATCACCACCACCACCACCTTGTCGGTTGTGTACGCAACCAACCACTCCGTCCCCGACACGCCCATCCTCGGCCCTCGGTTCTCGGCCGTGATTGGACAATTGGAGAAAAGGGAATTTCCCGAATCGGAAACTACAGAAGCTAAACAATCTCGAGATTTGTGATCCGCAGCCTTAATATTCTGGTAAAGTTGAAATTGAACAAAATGTAAGTGGAATTATAATGACCGATGGGTTGCTGGAGATATATAACCAAATGCTAAGCCGCTAGTTGGTAAAATGTCCTCATCTGAAGGCATTTACTGCCAGAACCTGTGCACCATACCATTGCGGGATGAGCCGCCCGGTGCTCCGGCGAAGATCTGTCCAAATGTGCGCTCTGGCTTTAACGATGTAGCTAGGCGAAAGACCTCGGTCATTTATTGTTTAACGTATTGTACGAAGTTTTGTAAAATGTTTTGCGCATGCACTTTCACATTTTCAAGTAAGAAAGATATCTATTCATCGTATTGCCGTTCAATGATAGATGTATTGTTGTGGAAAAGATTATGATGTATTGTTATTTTGTCCATTTACCCATTTTTAAAAGTTTTGATGGTCAAAATGTTTTGTTGTTAGGGGTTACGGTCCCTTGAGTGGACGATGCTGTTAATTTGTATGTTATACTTATTCATGCTTTTCATGTTAGGTTTCTAAAGTTTGATGATATATTATAAATACAACATCACCATCGTGCAGAACAACTTGCCCAAACTGGAAATTTTCTCAATGAATGTTCTAGAAATAATTTAAAAAAATATTGCCAAAAGGGTGGCAGATTTGCTTTCAATAGTAGAAAAACACTGGTCCTGCGTCACTGATCTTGATGCTTTCAATTAAAAAAAAAACATCAAAATTATCAGTAGGATTCGTACCATTAGATTCAGTGATATTTTTGTGCTAAACAACTGAAAACAATTTTTGTGATCAATACAAATTACAACCTATAAATTCGGGTAACATCTTCAATTTTGTTTGTATATTCAGACACAACACCCCCAACTATCGTCTGTCCAAACACAACTGTTGTCGGAAATGGAGAAGTGGTTCGTTGGGCAGTTCCCATGGCAACTGACAATTCCGGGCAGGTCTCTCTATCATCTACACATTCCATTGGAGAGTATTTTCCGCTCGGAGATACAACAGTCACATACACAGCTACAGATTCAAGCGGGTTAGAATCAAACTGCTCCTTCACAGTAACTGTGATTGGTAAGTATCAGATACATTAAGGTTCTGTTATTTGAAAATCAAGCCGCCTGACCTATGTTATTACATTCACATTGATGGAAAACAACAAAGAATGCGAAAAGAAGGAAATTATACAGGCACTATCAAGATATCTATGAAAATTGAATAACGCATACCACTGTCGCTTTATAACTGCACAGTATATCTATAATGTAGGTGATATCAATGAATCTACTTTTAGCACTAATTGGTGATTTTGAACCCTAATATTTTCACAGCTCAGTTTACGACATCAACCATTTAGGAAGCATTTAGAATCTGGAAGTTCAGAATTTATTAAATCAAAGCAATGTTGTTGAAACCTGTTCTAGTTTACAAAACTGATGATCCACTCAAATGGGTTTCCATAATTGCTTTTGAAGATCACATTTATGCACCAGTTCACTTATTGTTGTCTTCTTTTCTTTCATGGAGGTCCTGATTTTAAACCATCATCCGCCAACAAGTACATGCAAAACTTACGTGATTCAGGACACAATGTAAATTTCTCTAGATTATTCAAATATCTTAAGCTCTGAGAAAGTGAATGATATTTTTAAGAATGGGCTGGCAAGACTATGTTTTTCTGGGGCCATAGCCTTCAAGGAAAATTACTTTCATTTGCTAGCCCATTTGAAGATTTATTTTCTAATATACTTTTGAATGATCACTATATTTGATTTAAAGACTAGGAGGCAGGAAATGGTAAAACATGTTTTCTTGCAAATTTTGCATCTCTTTTTTGTTGGTCTCTTTTGTTAGCTGATGGATCACCAGAAATTTCCAACTGCCCCAATAGCACCATCGTGGTCACCGTACCAGCTGGGTCGACCACTGGAAATGTGACCTGGATAGCGCCCTCAGCTGTTGACCCTGATGGAGGGAATGTCACGACCTCATCAAACTTTGACCCTGGTACGGCTTTTCAGCTCGGAACAACAAAGGTCACGTATACGTTCGTTGACAATGCCGGGCAGATGTCAAGATGTGCTTTCAAAGTTAAAGTCCTAGGTAAGTCTACAAGAATAATGTTTTAAAATAATAATGTTTTTTAAATCAATTCCAAATTTTATCATCCAATGTCAATTGTATTATGGGTACTGCAGTTGCTGAACAGTACCAGATTTATTTTACTTTTTCCTTTCAAATGTTCAATACCAAACAAGGCTGCAGCAATCCCATCGTATATTGTCTTTTGGTTGGACTCGGCCCAGGATCAAAATTAATCTTATAACCCCCGAATTGGGATAAATGTGATAATTATTCAATTCCATATACAGTGAAAGTGAAAATTCAGAACATGAAAGTTCAGAATAAGAGATATGATCCAGTGATCCACTGTGATCCGATTGTCCCCGGCTTTATAGACTATAGTGATAACAGATAATCTGACTTGCACTGTACCTCAGTATTGTAAAATTGAAGTTGGGTTCCTGTAAATCAAAATGTATTATTTAAAGGCATCATTTAACAATGCCAAATCATCGCAAAACCGATGAAGGCAACCTTTTTTCAAATATTTAGAATTGAGAATATCTGAAAGTATAGCGGAAATAGATAAAATAAACATTTAACATCCAAAAAGAATAAATATAGATTGGCACTCAGGAAGCACATATCTTTGGGCCAGCGGAATGCTCACTCTCTACCCGTTAAAGCTGCCGCAGAGGTTTTTACGCGCACCACAAGTTGCTGTAGAAACTTAAACGACTGGCTGGTTGTTAATGAATTATCAGTGCTAAATCACTTGTATCTTGAAATATTCAGGACCATTGAACCTGTAAACTTCAGCTCATTATTGTTTTGAACAAATGCTTAGAATGGTGGACATTGCACCGGCTGAATCAGCTGAATTTTATTTTGTTTCTCGACAATGTTAGTCATTGCCTTTAACTATCAAAACATTGAAATCCTATATTCAATATTTTTGTCTCCCGCTTTAGAATCCAGTGATGATGTACCCCCACAATTCGTCACTTCCTGCCCCAGTGACATTAACATAGACACCAATCCCGAAGCCGGCGATGTCAGCGTGTCGTGGACTGAGCCGACCTTCAATGACCTTGTAGATGGGAACGACCTCCACGTTACGCAGACGAAAGAATCTGGTTCGCTGTTTCCTGAGGGGTCAACTGAAGTAGTCTATGTCGCTATGGACCAAAACTACAATCAGGCGCAGTGTTTATTTACTGTCACTGTCAATGGTAAGTTAAATTTCCTTGATGGACATCTGATTTGAGGGATGAATCAAGAAAATGTACTATTCCTCTTTTTTTTGAGGGAAAATGGGATTGATCAGACTACAGGGTGTATTTAAAAATTATTTTTGGAGATTTTATCCCCAATCAGGACAAATTAAAAAGCTCTTTCCCAGAAAGTTAGTGACATGCCTGGAGGTCCCTTGATTCCCTCCTACTTATTGCACCTGATTATATAATAGTTACATAAAACATGTTTCAAAGCGCACTGTTGCATTATTACCCAGCTATAGCATGGGTACCATATTTGAATTATCTCTGCATTTAAGGAATTTCTTCCTGTCGGTACCCATACTTGGGTTGAGTGCAGTACAACGTGGATACATTTCTTGCTAAAGGAAATTAACATCATAGAATTAACGTAAAGATCATCAAAATCCCGGGGAGATTGTGCCTTTTCTCATGCTAGCCCAGCCCTTTGGAACATGCTCCCACCAATCATAAGAAATTGCACTTCTGCTGATAGATTAAAACTGTACGTTAAGACTTACCTTTTCGAGGCCTCTTATTCGCAACTCCAACTCAAGCAGCATTCTTTCTACCTTTCTACCTTTCTTCCAACTTTCCTCGACTATTCTCTACTGTGACTTGAGCATCCAGCAGGATGAATTTGGCCACTGGTTGAAATGCAAGAGTCAGGTCCCTTACACCATGGCACTTCGACACAAAATGCATCAAAATCAGATGTGAATGATGAAAGGTTATATCAGGAAGTTATCATTTGTAGTGGGCCAGACATTACAATACACAATTCTTAAGATTACCTGTTTGTTTATTTTCTTTTTCAAATTCTAAACCCAGTTACTGATGATGATATTCCACCAACCATCTTCAACTGTCCCAACGATACGTTCCTGTGGGTTGCCATGGGAACAACATCAGTCAACATCACCTGGACTCCGCCTACTGTGACAGACAACTTTGGCACTCCGACCCTGGTTGCAACCTCTGACCCTGGTTCGACCTTTGATGT
>BQKZ01007923.1:0-23001 GCA_036244855.1 Temnopleurus reevesii | reverse complement strand
AGGAGGAGGAGGAGGAGGAGGAGGAGGAGGAGGATCCATGGCTCAGCTGTTCAGATAAGATAGTGAATTAAGAGTGATTGGTTGTATGTCTTTGATTCTTTGAGCAATTGTAACAATCCTCTTTTGTTACACTCTCACCCTTCCAGTCTCAAAAGTCATTTATTTTTTCCTCTCATATTTCTCATTAAAACTATGGCATTCAAGCTGAAATTTCGCAAAATGATAACTTTGAAATCTGTGTATTTTGCAGGTCTTGAATGGTTCAATACATCAGGACCACTATCCTTCGATTCGAACCTCAAGGGAAAATTGGTCATTTTAGACTTCTTCACCTACTGTTGCATCAACTGCATGCACATCCTGCCAGACTTAGAAGCACTCGAGCAGAAGTACTCAGTCGAAGATGGCGTCGTGGTCCTAGGGGTTCACTCTGCCAAGTTTGAGAATGAGAAAGTGTCGGCAAACATCAAGAACGCCATCCTCCGTTATAACATTCATCATCCGGTTGTGAACGATCACGATGCTGTCATGTGGAACGACCTTGGAATCCAGTGCTGGCCGACCTTGCTGGTCGTTGGTCCGTCGGGTGAACCCATTCTGTCGATTATCGGGGAAGGTCATAGGGATATACTCTTTGAGGTGGTACAGTTGGCTCTCGATCATTTCAAGTCTAGAAGCCTGCTGAGCCCACACAGTCTTCCCTGTGTGAACCTCAAGGACTCGCTGGTTGACTCTCCCCTGCTCTATCCTGGCAAAGTTACAACCAACCCTAAAGGTAGGTTTAATTCTTTGATCAAACCAAAATGTTTAAATTAAACGTTCAAGCTATAAATTCCCACATTTATTCATTTGTATTTCTTAAATTGTATTGTAGAAGATATGATTAATCTATCTGCAACATATCGGTTCCCTTGGGTTCTAAATTATATCCAGCGCCCTTTCCCTGGAATCAAAATTGTGTATATACTTTGATTTTACAGATTCTGTCCAGGTCATCATTTTATTCTGATGGCCATGAGTACAAATGAATCCATTTATGCAAATTTCCATCCATTAATTAGAAGAAATTTGGACTGTAGAGTGCTATTTTAGTGCTTGTAATACTGCAATATATAATGTTGTGTACATAAAAATAATAATATAGCATTTAAATACGCCATTTCTCTAGTCACCTATTCAGAGGCGCGAGACAAATTATGTAATATTATTACCGGCCATAGCATAGCTGCCAAGTAGGTGCTTTTGCATTTACATGTTTCATTAAATTTGCTATTGTCTTATTCTTTGCTGTCATTTTCAATCTCACATTATCTCTAATTTTATTGCTTCAAAGGCAAAATTAACAATAATCTGCAATTCCATTAATTGAAAGGTACTCTACTTGCTGTGTCTGACACTGGCCATAACAGGATTGTGTTTGTGACATTGAATGGAGTAATACAGCATTGCATCGGTGGTCCAGAGGTTGGTTTTAAGGACGGGCTCTTCCAGGAAGCAAGGTTCCACTCCCCTCAGGGGCTGTGCTGGGCCGGAGACACAATCTACGTTGCTGATACAGAGAATCATGCCATCAGGAAGGTGAGATGGAGTTTCAATCATTGTTATCATTTTCATTTATCATGAATTAGCAATAATAATGATAAAAGGGAATAGTCTGTGCACCAATTTAGTTTTGCAAAAAAAATTGTTCTAAATCAATAGAAAATACATAAATTCTCTTAACCCAATCCTCCTCTTACGGTAAATTGACAGCTTCAAATTAATATGTACAATATATAGAAGAAAATTTGTGTTACTTTGAAGAAGTCTTCAATGTATTTTATAATTAGGACAAATCCTGAAACAAATTAGCCATTATGTATTAGATTCATGAACTTTAATAAAGACGAGAGACTAGCATCTGTTCATTAAAGGTTCATTTTAGTTTCACTGGTTTTAATAAAAACCCAGTCAACATTCTTCATCATAATATAATCATATACTGTTAATTCTTGTAGCTATTTTCATTCAATTCTTCTTTTTCATAGTCTATGGGGTTAATTAACATTTCATAATTTGAAATAAATATTAACTTGAATAAATTATAATACTCATTTTTTCAAACTTTCAGATCGACCTGAAGGAGGAGAGAGTGACTACCATTGCGGGGAACGGAGAACAAGGCGTCGACCATTACGGTGGAGGGCGGGGTACGGAACAGGTCATCAGCTCCCCCTGGGATGTGGTACTAGGACCCCCCAACGAAGATGTTCTTTTTATTGCTATGGCGGGCACACATCAGATATGGGGGCTGTTTCTCAAAGACGGAAAATGGCTTAAACAGGTGTAAGTGCTATATCACTACAAACTATTTCTTAGGGGTGGGGTGGGGTAGGTTACTGAAGCTCCCCTGGGATTTGGTGCTTGGACCCCCAAACAAAGATGTCTTGTTTACTGCTATGGCGGGCACACACTAGATATTTGGGCTGTTTCTCACAGACAGAAAGTCGCAGGTGTAAGTAACATAATCATCACTATTTCTGTTGGAAAGGGGTACTAAAGTGACCCTTTGCGTGTGATACTAGGATCTCCAAAATGGAAAGTGTCTTGTTTAATGCTATGGCTGGCACACACCAGATACTGGGGGCTGTTTCTCAAAGACGGAAAGTGGTTTAAACAGGTGTAAGTACCTTAATCAACTATTTCTTTGGTAAGGGGTACAAAAGTTACCCTTTGGATGTGGTACTCGGATCTCCGCATGAGGATGTCTTGTTCATTGCCATGGCAGGGACACATCAGATATGGGGGCTGTTTCTCAAAGATGGAATGTGGCTTAACAGGTGTAAGTGCTCAAGTCACTTGTATTTCTTGGGATTGGGTACTGGAGTTACACCTGGGATGTGGTACTCGGACCCCAGACAAAGATGTTGTTTTCATTACAATGGCAGGCGCACACCAATATGGGGGCTGTTTCTCAAAGATGGAATATTGTTGAAACAGGTGTAATTACTGAAATCACAACTATTCTGGGAGGGATGGGGTACTGAACTACTCTAAGGGTGTGGTGCTCGGACCCCAAAATGAAGATGTCTTTTTCATTGATATGGTAGGCACACACCAGAAATGGGGGCTTTTTTTCAAAGACGGAAAACTGCTGAAAGAGATGTAAGTGCTCAAATCACCATTACTTTGGGGAGAGGTGAGTCATGGTAATGATTTGGTTTTTGGTGTAAAATCAGGGGTCATAAAACTTGTGGCAAATGGTCTTAGGAATATCAAATGAGGAAATCTTCTTCATTGTTACGCAAGGCACACACCAGATATGTCTGTTTCTAGAAAAAAAAATCCTATGCATACATTATACTTCTCTTTTGAAATGTAAAATGAAAAATGCTAATGATCTTTTCAACAGGAGCCATGATGCCGGCATCTGCATGAACTACGCCGGGAGCGGCAAGGAAGAGAACCGGAACAATTCCTACCCCCGTAAAGCAGGGTTCGCCCAACCCTCGGGCCTGGCACTAGCGCCGCAGGAACCATTCAACTGCATGTTTGTTGCCGACAGTGAGAGCAGCTCCATCAGACGGATCGCCTTCAAGGATGGAGCGGTGAAGAATGTAGTGGGCGGAGAACTTGACCCAATGGTGAGACACAAATATGAGATGACAACCTTTCAGAAATATGCATGAGGATAGAGATTAAAATGTGAATCACCAAACAGCGGAACCCCAAAATTCATTAGTAGAGTGACCACATGTCTATCATTGTTATGCCTGCTCATGAGCAAATATTTAGTACAGCTGTTTGATGATACATCTTTTGATTTTCTATCGTTTTGCATATTTAGGAAGGTGGCCATCTATGCAGAAATGTGACACAAAATTTTCTACAATCCTGGATTTTTATTTCATTTTATACACAGGAAATACCATACATCGTGGAATAGGATGGATTTTCATACAACTCTAGCCTCATAATGTTGGATTTGACCCTACAACTAAGTCCCAATTCACCTTGGTGAATAGGGGCAAAAAGTAAAAACTTTGAATCTAATTTTGCTTTTTCTTTCTTTTACACACAGTTTGATGGGCACATCCCAGAGCAGGATCTGTTGAGTGATCTACCTCATAAGAAATAATCAATTAAAGATCTTAGTTAATGAAGATGAAAATATTTTTATTTCTTATGAGGCGCTTACCCCATACATCCCAAAAAGCTCTAACAATATTAATACCCTGGACAAAGGATATGTCAAAATATCAATCACACATATTGCATTTACTTAGCTCCCTTTGGAGCTTCCACAATGTCTGCCTCAGTTACAGTGGCAATGACAATCTTCATATCTTACCAAACACCTGGGTTGAGTGCAGCACAGTTTGGAGAATTTTTTTTTGCTGAAGGATATTAACGCTATGGATGGAACTCGAACTGCGGATGTCTGCATGAGAGGCAAGAGTCAGAACCACTACACCACAACGCTTCCAATATTATAGCTATTATTCACCTTTTTTACGTCATATGACTTTTACACTTTTATACAGAACCTGTTTGGATTTGGAGACAGTGATGGCAAAGGGATAGATGCAAAATTACAACATCCCTTGGGTGTGGCTTGGGACCACAGTAAACTTCTCTTCGTAGCAGACTCATACAATCACAAGGTACAGTTTGTTTACCCTTTTTTTAATCCAAGTTATAGGGGGTGTTGTTAAAAAAATTGCTGAACAAAGGCAGGATGAAATAATGTGGACTAAACGAATGTTAATTGCGTCTGATATGGTTATTCTGTGACTCTTCAATGGTTGTGTTAAAGGTCAATTTTCCTCCTTCTGAAAATGTGAGGCTTTTTTGGAATAGCTAAATGAGACCAAGGAGAAGACCTCCGTCATTTTAGACACCTACATTATCTAGGTTTCTGTAGAAGTCCATTGCATACGAAGGGTTAAAGATGAAAGTTGTATTGTATTTAGATTTTATGTTGGTGGTTTGAATTCACTGTATTTTCATAAGGGTTAAGAAAATTTGTGTTGCGCAAATTGAACTTCAGTTTACAAAAGAATATATATGTACTCTTCACTCTTCTTTCTTTCTTTCCTCTTCTTTCCATCCAAAATATTTTTAAATTTTTAATCCTCTCTTTCACAAATCATACACAATTTATATGTTTTGCTGAATTGCTATATTTCTACTTTCTTGTTTCTCCTTCTTCCTCTCCCCATCCCCCCTCCCATTTTCCATAAATTATCATTCTCTTCATCTTTTTTTTCTGTCACAATTTCTTTCACAACTGATCCTCTCCATGTTATCCCGCTCTCTTTCTACTCTCTATATGCACATTAATCCGTTTCATTCCCAACTGTTCTCTTTCCCCCACTCCCTACCTTTCCGACTACTCTTCCTCTCCCCACCCTTCTCTCTCTCCCCACCCTTCTCTCTCTCACTCTTTCCTACTATCCTCCTCTCCTCTGCACACCCACTCATACCAGATCAAGATGATAAACCCAGCGGAGCGGTACTGCGCAACATATGCTGGCACGGGAGAACCGGGCAAGTCTGACGAAGAACACATCTTGAAAGCACAATTTAACGAGCCTGGTGGTCTTGTGGTATCACCATGTGGGTGCAAGATCTATGTGGCGGACACCAATAATCATGCTATCAGATGCATTGATATTAGAACATCTACAGTTACTGAGGTGAGGCATAGAATCTATACAACATTTTAACCATTCCGGATGAAATTGTTTTAGAGCTGAATTATGTTGCTATTCCTTGCTCAAATTGGCATTGAATCAATGCAACGTATTATCTCATTCAGGACCAAAATTATTTTACAGCCCAATGAAATCACTATTCCTTGGCCAAATTGGCAACAATAGAATTTTTACTTTGCTTTTAATGCTGTTTCAATTTTTTCTTTACTCCACTCTGAGTCTCATTTTCTTCATGAAAGCTGTCACAAATTTTGCTGTTAAAGAAATAAAATAGAACTTTTTCCATCAGAGTGAAGCATATTTTTTACTCCATTCTAAATCTCATTTTCTACATGAAACCTGTCACAAATTTTGGTTTTATAGAAAGAAAATAACACGTTTTTCCATCAGACTGAAGCATTTTTTTTACTCCATTCTAAATCTCATTTTCTACATAAAACCTGTCACAAATTTTGGTTTCAAAGAAAGAAATACCTTTTCCATCCGATCGAAGCAAGTTTAACAAAAAGTCATTTTTTGGCATCCAAACTTTTTTGTTTGCCTTATTTTTATTATAATTATTACCATTAACTGGTTTATTATTTTCAATCTTTCTCTGCAGCTAAAAATTTCACTCCCTCCAACCACAGCAGTAGACAGCAAACCCAGTACTCCAAAGAAAATCAAGTCTATGCTGCCTAAACATGCATCACCCAAAACAGTAGAGGGCGCTTGTGTAAGGACGGATGGCACAGTTACGCTAGTTCTAGATGTTGTTCTACCAGATGGGAGTTACCTAACAGAAGGAGCTCCGAGCTCATGGCAGATAATTATTCCAGGTGGGTGGAAATAATGTTATGTTTTATTCAGGGCAATTCCGTAAGTTGATCCACCTTTTTGTACATCATTTTTCAATGACAGTTTGACAAAAATTTGAAAAAATTTGATATTTCAATTTCCTGAGGTACAGAGTCGGAAAATGAATCGGAGGTGAGAATAGGATTTTCCCATGAAAATATAATTTTTGTGATGAAATAATAATTTTCAGAGATTAGAGGTTGTCAGCCTTGGGATTGTACTTTAATGATTTTACTAGCATTCATCAATATTTTACTCGAGTTTTCTTGGTGGCAATTCTCAGAACAAAATTTATAAAGTCAATGTCTATGCAGTCAATTCTGCCCTAGTTTCTTTGAGATAGAGAAAAATCTCTGACGTTGAGAAACATAAACTTAAGTTAGGCAAAAAAAAACAGTATGAAATGAAGGACAGAAATGAAGGACATTTGGTGTGTAGACCTTTGACTTAATACATGTATGCAACTTTAAATGTTGCAGAATTGACTGTATGTTATGATATTTTCTATTTTTCTTTTGAACATCCAGGAGCTGAACCTCATCTAGTGATGCCAAGAACCCCACTGACGAGCCTCATCGATCCTTCTCCTTTCTTCTCCTGGTCTCCTTCTGCAGACACCCAATTACCAGTGACATTGCAGGTAGAGACAATGATTTATTATTGTCTGCCTTCGGGTGTCTGTCGTATGCAAGGGTTTGGTTTTAGTGTACCTATGACTAGAGAAGATACAGTGCCAGAAACTGTCAAGGTTGAACTGTGTCATCGGCTGGAGGAAGATTCCTGAAAACGTTGCACTTTATTTTAATAAAGTTGGTGCCCAATAACTACCGTCCTCTTGAAGTTGCAAAACTCTGGCAGCAGAGAACCAATTTGGAGACAACTTGCAGCATCAAAAACTGTCAAGGTTGAACTGTATCATCAGCTGCAGGAAGATTCTTGAAAAATTTCTGATGTATTACAGTAAAGTTTATGCCCGATGACTGTCTTCCTTAAACTTACCAACCATCTACTTCTGTCTTCCTTTGGGTGTCCCATGCAAGGTGTTGTATTTAGTGTACCTATGACTAGACAAGACGCAGCACCAGAAACTATTGAGGTTGAACTTTGCCCATGACCATGTTCTCATTATCTTCATCATTTTATGCTGTCAAAGTTATCAGGATGCTCTTGGAAGGGTTCTCATTGTATTAGTAAGTGCCCTACAACTATTCAGCATTTGCTTACACAGCGCAAGATTATTGGAGAATTGATCAGGCTATCTCCGATTTCCAACATGCTCCTGGTAGAATGGATGCCTTCTAAGATGTTATGTTTTGCACTCAATTTGCAACCAACCAGACAAGATGGATTGATTTAGACTTTTAGGGTTGAACTGTTTCATTTGTTGCCAGGAAGGCATCAATTTCATTCTAGTTTTATCAGTACTATGTACAAAGTAAACATAAATGTGGGAGACAAGAGTACCATCATGGCTTTAGAGTCAGTAACCCTTCGTAAGGGGGGGGGGGGATGATGACTGAAATATGATGATACAAATGGCTTGATTTATTACGGTTCTATGAATAACTTTGTCTTCTGCTTTTACCAATCATGACGTTATGAAGCAGTTACTTTAATATTAGGTTGTTAGCAACTACTGAAATGTTATTACAAGCTGCTATTCTATTACTATTGATGCTCTCATATTGCCCACTATCAACATTTTTCACATGTGCAAGAATTTTTGTATGGGTGAATTATCAGAATCCTTGGAAGGTTGAAATGTTTCATCAGATACATGAAGATTCTTGAGAGCTTTCCATTACGTTGTCTTGTTAGAGGCTAAGCGACTGCCATCCAGTGGTAGCAGGACAATTTTTGTCATTTAGGAAGAAAAACAAGCTTGAAATTATTCTTGCCTTATTCCAACATGGATAAACACTGATTGACAGTCATTTCCAAAATGCTGAGAAAAAAATCACTGGAATCAAAGCCATGATCTCCTGATGACTAGACAGGCTTTCCACTACTAGACCAACAAGAGCCAATGGCTGCAGCAGGCTTCTTCATTTATCTAAATAAATCTAATCTGATAGTGAGAGTTTATGAACCTTTAGCTTTACAACCCATAGGGGGTGTTGCTCAAAGGTTGCAATTGATTGCAATAAGCCAATCAAAATCATTGTTTCATGCGCGTCTTGTGAAATGCGCACACTGCACGCGAATAAAAACGCGCGTTGCAATTTCCAAAGTTGCAGTTGATTTGCAGTTGATTCTGGGCAACACTCCAATAGTGTAACTCGAGCAACAACTCATATGTATTTTATTTTGATGGGTTGAATAAAATAAGCATCTGTTTGATGTGATGGCTCCAGGATGGGTTTTGGGGGGTGGTGGTAGTGTATTTCTAAAATGTATACAAATCGAGCTTCTCGGATTGAGCTGAGACCAAGAGCATTGTTATTTCTTTACAATGTATCAAGGAATTAATTTATAATATCATATTTTTGTATTTAATGCTCTGTGTTTTGTATACAGAGTAACATACTTATTGAATATATGTTTTTGTTATTTGTTTGTATCTTTTTGTCCTCAAAAGTTGTTCTCAGAAGTTCAAAACTCTTTCACGTAGGAGGAATGATAGAGAGAGAGAGAGGAGAGAGAGAGGACAGATGATGAGATGTGGAAGAGATTGAGAAAGAAGAAGAGAGAGGACAGAGGCTGGGATGATAAAGAGAACGAGAGAGAGAGAGAGAGAGAGAGAGAGAGAGAGAGAGAGAGAGAAAAATAGAGAGAGGGGGAGAACCGACATGGGATGGTATGAGGAAGAAAACAAGAGAGAGGGAGAGAGGATGGGATGAGGAAAAGAAAGAAAGAGAGAGAGAGAGAGGGGTACAGAGGATAGGATGATAAAGAAGAGAATGAGATAGAGAGAGAGGATGTAATGTGGAAGAGAACGACCTAGATGGAAGTGGAAGAGAGAGAGGTGGAGGATGGGATATGACAAAGAACAAGAGAAATAGAGATTCAATAGAGTGAATGGATGTGTGAGAGCAAGATAGAAGACAGAGGATGAGATGTGGAAAAGAATGACAGAGAGAGACATACACACAGAAAGAAAGAGGCCAGAGGATCTGATGTGGAAGAGAAAGAGAAAGAAAGAAAAACAGAGGATGGGAGAGAGAGAAGGAGAGAGAGAGGGGATGGGTTGTGGAAGATAACGAGAGAGAGGGGGAGGAGGATGGGATGTAAAAGAGAAAGAAAGAAGGAGAGGACCGGGAGAATGGGACGTGGAAGAGATAGAGAGAGAGAGGGAGAGAGATAAAGGGGATAAGATTTGAGAGAGAACGAGACAGAGAATAAAAAGGGGACAAGATGTGCAAGTGAACGAGAGAGGGGACAGAAGATTGGATGTGCAAGAGAACGACAGAGAGTGAGAACGAAAGAGATATGACAAATGATCAGGATGTGTGTGCAATGCTGGACCAATTCAGTTGTGGAAGAGAATGAGAGAAAGAGAATGAGGGGAGAAGGGGATGGGATGTGTTTCAGAGAACGAAAATGAGAGGATGGAGGATGTGAGAGAGAGAGGGGATGGGTTGTGGAAAATAAAGAGAGGGCGAGAGATAGGATGGGATGTGGAAGAGAGAGAGGGGGGATGGAATTTGGAAGAGAACGAGTGAGAGAGAGAGGATGGGATGTGGAAGAAAGAGAGAGCATGGAATTTGGAAGAGAACGAGCGAGAGAGAGAGGATGGGATGTTGTAGAGAGAGAGGGGGGGAGAGAGAGGGGGGACGAAAGAGGAGGACTGGATGGGGAAGAGAAAAAAGGAAAGGATTGGATGTGGAAAAGAACGAGAGACTGGGGTGTTGAGAAGAATAGCAGAGACGGATGTGGAAGAGAGTTAATGAAGATAATGGATGTGGAAGAGAACAAGAAAGATAATACTAAAAAGAGGATGAGATGTGAAAGAAAACAAGAAAGAGAGAGAGATATTAAAAAGCGGATGAGATGTGGAAGAGAACGAAAGAGAGTGAGACAGAGGCAGGACAGAAGATCGGATGTGGAAGAGAAAGGGAGACGAATTTTGAAGAGAACGACAGTGTCGACGGATGTGGAAGAGAAAAACAGAGAGAGACGGAGAAAGAGGGGACAGAGGATCGGATGTGGAAGAGAATGATATAGAGAGGGAGGAGAACGAGCCTAGAGATAGAGAGGATGGGACATGGAGAGAACGAAATAGAGGGGATGGATTGTGGGGAAAGAGAGTGCGAGAGAAGGGATAGGATATGGAAATGAAAGAGAGAGGTTAGGATGTAGAAAAGGAAGATAGGATGGGAGAACAGGCGATAGGAAGTGAAAGATAACGAGAGCCAGGGGATGGGATTTTGACAGGATAGAGAGAGGGGATGGGATGAGGAAAAGGAAGAGAGGATGGGAGGAAAGATGATGGGGTGAGTAAGACAACGAGAGAGATAGGATTTGTATACTCTGAGCACTCGATCCGCAGAAGCAACTTAAAGGGGAATTACACCCAGACAGTGTAGTGTACGGTCATTAAATGAAGAAAAATCAGATGAACAAACTGTGAAAATTTGCGCAAAATTGGATAATCCGTTCAAAAGTTATGTATTTTCAAAGTTAACATTTCCACCTGTGCTGGACATCCTTGAATTGGCAATGTATAGCCAATTAGCATAATCTGTGATGTCATACATGGAGAACTCCTCATTCACTTTGTATATATATTTATTGAAAATGGATCAATATCATATTTCAACTGAGGAATCAACACCGTTCTTTCTTGAATGCTTGCAGAATTGATGTGGCTATAATATATTTAACCAAAAAAAAAACAAAAAAACTTTGTCTACTTTTCTGGGAAAAGAGTAAAATGTGAAATTTTGTGTACAAAGTGAACGGAGAGTTCTCCATGTTGGCAGCCATATTGTGCCTGTACTTTTGCCAATTTAAGGAGCCCATGAGGGGTGTAAATCAAAAGTTTGAAAATTCATAACTTTTGAATGGATTGTCCGATTTTGCTCAAATTTTCACAGTTTGATCATTGGATTTTTCTTCATCCACTGAGAGTGCATCATTGTCTGGGTGAAATTCCCATTTAACATTAGTACTTAATTTTGTGCACGCATGGTTCGATTTTTCACGAAAGGAAATATTGCGCAGCAGGTATTCCCATTTAATGCTGCATTTCACTGTTTGCAACTTTAAAGGTAAAATGTTGCACTTTTATTCTTAATTGCGTATGAACTCAGTTAGGAAAAATTCAAGAGGCTAACTTGTTAATTTCTTTCATTCTTTGGCGAATTCTCGACGCTTTTTTTCCTACTTTTCTCGAGAATGAGGAAATCCCCTAAACTACCTCTAATAATATTCTTAAAATTCCCAGCTGACTGAATTATGTTCGATCATAAAATGATTTATTAATGACGGGGCGTAATATGATCCTAATTAGCGATTTTGTCACTAAAATGTTCTATTGGGCAGAAACCGGAATGATTTCTTTTTTTTTTCATTGTTCAACAATGCAAGAATCGCAGCACGTTTTGAAGGGTGGGGGCCTAGCTGCCACGGAGGGGGCGGGGTAGGGCTGTGTATTTTACACACCCATCTGCCTGCTCCCAGAAGGATCCCTGCTGCTCCCAAACTGAAAAAAAAGTGGGGTGCTGCAGGACCCCCCCCCCCCCCCCCCCCCTCACTTCACCCACCAAGCTCCCAGTTGTTCCGCGATTCCTGGATAACAAAGGGGTCGAATATAAACAAAGCCCCAGTCCTTTCAACGTTCGAAATATCGCGCTCGATCGATGGGCCCCCGAATAGCATGGACAGCGCATCGGATAGTCCAGTTGAGGACTGAGTGTTCTGATAGCACCCACCTCTGCATATTCACTTACACTGCATGTACACACAGGGACTGCACTGCACTCAACCACAGAGTCCTTACATAACCCTCTAATATGTATACCCCTCTGATCGCGCCTCCAGGGCTCTGTGGTTGAGTGCAGTGCAGTCCCTGGCCCGTATTCCGATAGCGAGGTTTAAGTTAACCCTGGTCTAAATATGTGGTTTAAGTATGGGAAGCCAAAAGAGGCTTGAATCTATAACAGTCGATGTTTAATTTACCAGCACATTTGGCACTCATAGTATTTAAAACTGTCTCGGAATAAAAACTTCAATAGTTTTGTACATTATTAGAGCATGGGAAAAGAGAGCAGTTAACATAAGAATTATTCATTGTTAATAAAGTTTTGACACTTTTGGCTACCCATACTTAAACCACAGATTTAGACCAGGGTTAACTTAAACTTCGCTATCGGAATACGGGCCCCTGTGTGTACAGTGTAAGTGAATATTCAGAGGTGGATGCTATCAGAACACTCAGTCCTCAACTTGACTACGCATCGGATGATAGAATGACGACATCCCACAGATCACGTGACATACACAAACATAAATACACGTCAGGCTAAACGACTTTGGAAAGTTCCACATCATTCAATTTCATCCATGGAAGGTTAAATAAAATCACTGGAGTGGTGAGTCATAGTCTCCAAATCTCCTTTCGGCTGCCCTGAGTTGGATCTGACAAATGGTTAATGGATGCAGCTAACGGAAGGGCAAATCTAAGACAGATTTGCTCACTTTTGGTTTGCATTGCAGTGATCTGCGGCTGCAATACCCTTACGTCAGCGGAGGGGAACCCCGGGAGTTCGGGCGACAATGGCAGTGAGCGATCGGGATCCGCGGGAAGAACCCTTCATGTCGATCGTGGAGATCTCCAGCGTCACCCAACAGAAAGCTGTACAGCTTCCCACTCGCAAGGAGTGAGCAGGTATGCCAAGATCTTATGTCGCTCATACTGTAAATAAGTCATTTTTGTGCAATAGTCCACTCTCATAAAACTTGCATTCATTTCTTTGTTGCTTAGTTTTACCCCCCCCCCCCCCCCCAAAAAAAAAAAGCCTGATCTATATGTTTGAAATACAGTAGTATTATGTTTTAATTACCAAGAAACCTTTGCAGATGCATCTATATTAGAGGATCGTTCTGTAATGAATACACTAAAAAGATGCTGTATAGCACTGAACTAGCTGTGAAGATACTATATCATACTTTCAAAATGGTATCTGATTATTTGAATTCATAGTGACCCAACAATATGATGAAATGGTTTGAATTGAAATATAGTATACAAAGTGATTTAAGAAATAATAAAGGAGGAAATATTAATATATCAACATTTTTGGACTCTGATAATGGAAAATTAAAATTATAATGTTAATAATACAATGGTAATGCAGAGATTAATTCATGAATTTCTATGGCTGATACGCTTCACCTAAAGATTGTTACCTATTAAATCAGATGGATAACATTAATGTGTGACTACATGATAAACCTTTGACCCAGATAGGAAATCATTTCCTGATAACTGTTTGGATTACCATGGTTTTCTATACATAACATCCTAACAACATTTAGCAGATAACAATATAAATATGTTAATCACTACTAAAATTACAAAGTTCTATTACTGCCATTTATGGAACATACAGAACTATTTGCTATTTATTTGCCAATTAAAAGCATGTGTAAAGAATGTGAAGAACTTTTTTTTTCGAAGTGATATATATATACATACATATTTTTTGGGACTACCGAACTTGCATTTTTAAAAAATATTTTAGAGATGTTTACTAATTCTTCTTTGATTAAGATAACAATTCTGATAAAAAATTTTGAGAGGGTAAAAATTTCTACCCTTCAGAATTTTTCAGAGGTTTCATATCCCATTTCCAAATGTAATCAGTCAAAAGCGCATTTTGATTGACAGACTCAAATTGAGACCAAACATTTTAACAAACTGATGAATTAGTAAACATCATTTCCCAAGGAGCTAGAGTTCATAGATGCAATTTATATAGCGCACGCATCCACTCTGCTGAGTGCTCAAGGCGCTTTACATTATTATTACCCTGGCTTTAGCCCGGCAGCCATCTGCGGCGCAATTAGCATTTCAAGGAATAAATATTCCTGCCAGGTACCCATTCACGTCACCTGGGTTGAGTGCAGCACAATGTGGATGAATTTCTTGCTGAAGGAAATTGGCGCCATGGGTGTGATTCGAACCTACGACCCTCTAATTGAAAGGCGATAGTCACGACCACTACATCGCGGCACCTCCACTTGTGGCTTGTGGTTCTGACTCTCACTTTTAAGGTACAGGGATCATGTTTTGAATCCCACATTTGGCGTTCATTCCATCTACAACAAATTCATCCATATTGTGCTGCACTTGACTCCTGTACTTTGAGTGCACATTAATTGTGATTGCAATGTAGAATGCTTTCCAAGAATATTAGCTCCAAAGGTAGTAGAAAATACTTGAATCTAATTAAGTGGCGGAATAAAAACCCTGTTACTGAAGGACACGCTGGGAGAACAGTTNGTTTTTTATTTTAAGTGAAAAGAAAGAAGAAAAAAATTCAGGTCCGGCCATTTTCAGAGGGTGTTGATGGAGAGCAACCGAGCAACCTTTTTTGCCTCATTTCACGATTTGGCCATAAATAATAATTCAGAAATTTTTAGTAATATGGAATATTGTGATTCTGAAATCCTTATTATCTTAAATTTGTTCTTATCTACATCACTTTCCTAAATCAGTATTCTGTAAACGTTCTTATCTTTCTTCTTAACTTTCTTCCTAACTTCTTATCTTCTGCCTAGTGCATGACCCCGCCCACAAGATTTAGCGCGTAATATTGCTCTACATACGCGCCCTATAAATTAGGATCTATTCTGAAAATCTTCTTATCTTAATTTGTTCTTAGCACCATTGATGGGAAGGTGATAGCTCTAGATATACAGAATGCTGGGCAGCAGCAGTGTAGTATGGATGCAGAGAACTTACAGTTGATATGCATTCGATTGCAACATTCCAGCAACACTCCATATTCTTCTTTTTCTTTCTAGAACTCTGAAGTAGAATTCTGCAAAACCTGTTTCACATGTCTTACATTCCAACTAAAGTAAAGTAAAGCTGCTTATACTAATGATTCGTAAATTAATCATCCCAGCGATACATTGTAAATAGGAAAACGTCAAGTCAACTGCGATGTAAAAGGTATGTTGTGGTACATTTGTTTGGGAGAAATATGAGATGTCTCTTATTTGACCAAGCTTTATCAAACCCATCTCTTGTTCTGTTTTCAGACCTATGATGATCCTAAGCACTGTGGATGGGAAGGTGATAGCTCTGGACATACAGAATGCTGGGCAGCAGCAGTGGAGTATGGACGCAGGAATTGGACCCCTCCTCTCCTCATCCATCAGCCAATTTGAGGTCAGATTTACATTCTTATTATTGTTAAAAAACTAATTGAGATAATTTTTACAGCTCAGCCACTATTGAAAGCTCAGGGCACAATTTTAATTTTCACATTTGATTAGCAGGTTCAAACACGGGTGTATTATTTTCAACACTTTAGTGTACAGTTCTATGTGGAAAATTGTCTAAACAAAACAACTTTTGCATAGCAATTGTGTTAAAATGCACAGTAAACTGCAATGTGATACCAGGAAAACAATTCTCTGAAGTTACACTACTGGGCTGTAATATCATACTATCAGATTTTGATCCAAACTACTTCTGAAATGTTTTCAGTAAAATGAAAAACTAACAATGAAAAAAATAGTGCACTGCAGGAAAAAGAGGTCACCAGATCAAGCAAAGGTGGCACCCATGGCAATTGCCTTAAGCTGCCTTAAGGCCATCGCACATTACACGACTTTTAGTCTTGTGACCTTAAGACCAATTTTTCAAATACTGAAACAAGCTATAATACGTCGTCTCACAGCGAGGTACAAATGTACTTCATACTTGAAACTTGATGAAGGATCAAGTGTCGAGTAAATCGCCGTAAAGCAATATATAGTGTTTTTCAGTATTTTCAAAATTGGTCTTAAGCTCATAGGACTTAAAGTCGTGTAGTGTGCGGTGGCCTTTAGACTCATTCGAACCCTGCAGTAATAACCAAATTTGTGCAATTTTTCCTTCAGATCATGGGCCCAGAAGGGGTATACAAGGTGATTCCTTCCCTTAACGGTGGGCTCTTCAAGTGGGATGGGGAGAGCTTAGAAGCGGTGCCCTTCACAGCAGAGACGCTTCTGAGTACATCCTTTAGACTCAACGAGGAGACGATGATGGTGGGAGGGAAAGAGATCAACACCTTTGGTATCAATGCTCGGACAGGAGAGGTATACAGACGTGCAAACTTTCATTTTTCTCCCATAATTTTTGTATCGTAATTGCATTGTGTGTCTTTTTTACTCTACAAATCAATTAAAGATAATGCAATACCACAATGCATCACCTTTCTATACAATTTGCTTTTAATCTAGCGTAAAGATGAATGGAGGTATTTTTACCAGTGAGATGCGATGGAAAACAATGCTTGATCTCCATATCCCTTGAGATTTGTTTGGAGAATAATGACATAATAATGACCGCAGACCAGGTCAGGAATAATGCTGCTCAATGAGAGATGAACATGTTCTTGAGCTTGACCATGGACTGCCTTGAAAGTGAGAAGAATAGATTTGAATTCAATTCTGTTCTTGATAGGAATGTTCTTGTTCTATATGTATCATTAGAGTTGGTCTTTCCTGACTCTCACAATGAACTTTCTCCCTTGTTTTTTTGAAAATTTTCTAGTTGCATTACATCTGTGGAACCAGAGGGTGTCAAATTTATGGGGACGAAGCTTAGAGAAATCTATAACACATTCACTTGAGATGAAACCCTTGAATTCACATGAAAATACACCTCATGCATATTCTGGAAGGGATGGCATCTCTGCAATACTGTAGAAACACCAGTACCTGGCCCTGCAGCTGTTACTGGCCCCCAAGCTTTATGTATTTAGTCTATTTAGTCTATGGCGTGCAAGGTATGGGGCCTGCTACACCTGCCCCATGTCGCTTGGCGATCATTGATTGCTATCCAAATGTACGGGCGTACTGCATCAAGTTATGCACACCAATTAAAAGCTCAGAATTTCAGCTACATAATTATCTAAAAATTAATTTGAAATGTTAGATTTTTGTGGCTTGTAAAGGAGAAAAACTGCTTGGGGCTGGACGTCGGTGCAAATACGGTAGAGTCACTCTTTTCTGATTCTCACAATGAACCTCCTTTCTTTGTTAAAAAAAATCTAGTTGCATTACATCTGTGGGACGCGAGGATGTCAGATATATGGGGATGAAGCGGAGGATGATCAGGACATCATCGTTATTCAGCACACCAGGCAGACTGTGAGGGCGGTAGACCAAAGAAATGGCATGGAGAAGTAAGTGCGAAGAAAGATGAAGATTAAGACTTTTCATTAGTCAATACATATAGAGTACTCTTCTTGCCTTTTGGTAATAATCTAATTTAAAACAAGAATTCTCTTGACCAACATTCTTTCCTTAATATGATGGATAACCCCTTCCCCGATAGTTGGTAATATCAGTTATTGTCATTGTTTTTGGTTTAACAGCGTTTCATTCAATTGTGAATGTTTGCACAAAAAAAGTCCCTTTTATACCTTGGAAGATTTGTCATTTAACTAAAGCAGGCCTCTTGTAAATCAAAAAATTACAAGAGAATATCTGTTGTCATTTTTTTATGCTCATAACCCACTAATTTTGTGCGAGCAAACTTTGCATGGAATAATTGTGACATTAGTAGGAGATTGCATTGAAATAGCATGAATATACTATGAAAAGCATGGAAATAGTATGTGAATAACAAGGAAATGATAGATAGAATGCTGTATTCTTTCAACTGTCATTGGCGACCCATCATTTAATGCAAATAATCATTTGTTTTTCATGAGTTATCCTGTGCGTTTGCAACTCCTTTAGTCACTCATTCTTCTGAAGATGATGAGAATATGCTCATCGAAACATTAAGCATGGGTAGGTCCTTTTCATGACAGTCACATTTCCAAGAAAGATAATTCATTGCATCGTGAAGCCTTCTCTTCACTCCTTTAGTCGTAATATCAATAATGCACTTATGTCGCAAGTGTGTGTGTTTAATCGCACTTGCAATGACCAAACTTGTGCAAATGTGCAGTGATAACACATTTACAAACAGTGCACTATTTGATAAATATTTAATCACTTTTGCTCCCAATCAGGTGGAATTTCAGCGTCGGTCAGCACGACGTCACCTTCCTGAAAGGGAAGCGGGAGTCGGACGTTAACTTCAAGGATGATGAGGAAGTGACATGTGATGTAGAGAGTGATTATGACTATGATGATGACGATGTACCGGCAGTGAAGGTCGACATGGCGACCAAGACAGTATTTGCGATGGGTGGGGCTAGTGGTAGACAGCTCCTCTGGTCTCATGAGGTGAGTTGTCTCATATATTCATTATTTTTTTAAAGTTTTCATCCTCTCCCATTTAAAATTTTTCTTTTTTAAGGAACTGGGATTAATTATTCTTAATTCATCTTTTGAGATGATTTTATAATAGAATGACAGTTCCTTAAGTGTAAATATTTTTGCTCTTTTTGGATATATTTACATGACTGTCAGTCCTGCATGAACTGGCTCTATTTGCTGAAGTGGATGATGTAATACAGTACATAATTCATTTTAATAGTTGAGTCTTGGGTCTAAAGTAATTGTAATTTGCTTGTAATTAGAAAGAGGTTAGTAGACATGTAAAGTTATTCTTACTCATAAAGACCAAGTAATTGCCAAATGTCAATCTAATTGCACAAGGGTATCGCATGATTTTTAGCTTAAAAGATGAAAATATCCTATAAAACCATACATTTTTTTTGCAATTATAAAATAGAAATTTGTCAACATCATAAAAGTTGAATGTGTTTTCCTCAAGACTGATTTATGGTCTGCAATCTGTTAGTCTTTCATTTTGTGAATATTTCTTGATAAAATAACTAATTAAAATTGATCCTTTCCACTTATCCTTTTCTCATTCTGGAAATATTGTAATTTCTCAATTATTCTCTCTTAGTTGGAGAGTTGCATTGCTAGTGCATGGACAATCCAAGATGGCGTAGTCAGTGAAGTCGACCTCTTTCAACCTGTGACCCTTGGCCTTTCCTCTGGTGCTGACCCGCTGATGACCCCATTCTTTTCTGACTATTCCCAGCCAATGCTGTTTATTGGTGAGTAGGCTTTGTGACAAATGTGCTAACTATTCCAGAATATTGTTGAAATATATTTTCATTTTTGTGTAAATTAATTCCAAAGTGACATGCTAAGTGCATTGTTATTGTTATCATGCTTGATTAATCGAGAAAAGATTTATGACAGATGTTTGGTTATGTACATTTTCATTTTTTATCCTGAATATTCTGGAATGGTTGGTTTCTCTCGCGTGGAAACATGCATTTTTATGGTCGTCATGCTGTATTGATTTTCACAGAAATCGTATCAAGATGAGCCAGCGTGAATTAAGCAACCGGTAAAAGTATTCGTCTTTATTTCTTGTACATGCTATAACATATGATTGACATATGATTAGCAGTGTAATTGTAGGCAGATTTTAATAGGATAGATAGTATGCATACGTATGGACAGATGTCTAACCATGTCCCATCAAAGCCTTTTTAAAACACATGTTTTTTTCGTGGCACATGATGAGACACTGTTTAACTTTATTTTGGTCGATACTGTATAGAATTAGGCAACAAAGAAGTGTAAGGGGAAAAAAATGCTATGCCTTTTTGAAAAATTATCGCAGAAGCAAATATCATGTCACCGTTTTAAACATTTGATTTGCCTAGGTAACCACAAAGAACAGCTCTATGTCCAGCCATCCTCGAACACCGATGCAGCCATCGCCCAAGCGGCCTGGGCGGCCCATAGAGGGCAGGCTAAGCCCCAAGACGGGAGTTTAATGGTGCCCAGGGTGCGCTGGAGACCGTACGCCTACACGTCGGTCTCTAGGACACCCATCATGGTGGCTGCGAAGAATGAGGAGAATCTCAGCGCTGGTAACAAGGAGAAAGGAGAGGCGGGGAAGGATGTCACTGTTTGGAACCAATATCCTTTTGGTAAGATACTTCAGCTTGGTTTTTCTGCTGTCTGTGAAGTTTACAATATAGGATGCTTCAATAATCATAATTTTTTAGTATTCAGTCGCATGCTTACCTTTCTCCAGCAATGCACGATGCATGGATAAGCCTCTGTGGGGAGTTTTGGCTAGTAGAGTGTTATCAGTAGAAGTGTTCATGATATGGGTTTATGTGATGGGTCCTGAAAAGGACCTACCCACTCTTGATGTTTCGATAATCATGTTTTCATCAGCTTCAGGTGAATGAGTTTTCAGGACCACTCACATTTCCAAGAAAGATAACCTGTTATACTGTGAGGCCTTTTAATCATTACTGTATAGCGGAAATTTTTTGTCAGGTTTAATTTTAACGCTTTTCACGGTAAAATTGCTGACCGCGAATTTCAGACCCATGAAAATAATCATGAAGAATTTGCACGAAAAGTTAACATGTGCAGAACTTCTTTCATGGCTTTTTGAAGTGACACATTAAAACTTTCAATGTTTCAATCAGATGTATATTTGCGTTTCTAATCATGATCTCCATATGGTAATCCTTTGTAAATTTTCGTCAATTAACAGCATTCTTTTGTAGCAGTAATCACCTGTTTTTTTAATAATCATCATTAGTTAGGTCAGGAGATCATACTTTTTTCATGAGTTGTACCCACAAATACCTTGGGACCAGCAAACTTTCCTCTTTATATAGAGTGGGGGCCCTAAAATCACCTTGTTATAACGAGAGCTCATTATATCAGTGCTTTTCATGATAAGGTTTGACTGTATATATGCATCTTCTTTCTGCGCTTCATCTATTTTTATAATCATAAAATTACATCTATCCTTAAATCTCTGTTTCAAAGTATTTTCATCCACCTCGACATATTCTCTTTGGTGATTTCATAAACACCATTGTTCTCTTTTTACTCATCAGATAGTGGCTACTGTCTCCTTCATCAGCTGACTCCTATGTACACAATGCAGCAGAACAAACAGCTAGATACAAATGAGAGTGATGATGAAAGGCTTGAAATTGTCTCCTCTATTTCCTCATCCTCCACTTCCTCCTCCTTTGCTTTCCTCTTCTCTTTTTTTTTTAAATATCTTTCTTCCTCTTCTCCTCTTTTTTCTTCTCCACCACCCTCTCTTTTCCTTCTTCTTTTTTCCTCTTTCTTGTTGTTCTTCTACTACTTCTTCTATACCGCTGTTGTTGTTGTCTTCTTCTTCTTCTTCTTCTTCTTCTACTACTTCTTCTATACCTCTGTTGTTGTTGTTGTCTTCTTCTTCTCATTCCACTTTATCCTTCTCCTTCTTTATATTTCTTATTTTTCTTTCTCCCCTTCTTTTTCTTCCTTCTCCTTCTTCATCATCACTATTAATACCAGACAAATCATGTTTTGTTACTTTTCAGATAGCGGCTACTATCTCCTTCATCAGCTAACTCCTATGTATGCAATGCCACAGAACAAACAGCTAGATACCAATGAAAGCGAAAATGAAAGTCTGGAGATTCTCTTCTATGTGTCTGTATGGACGTGGTGGTGAGTTTTGATAGTTTTCAGAAGCTGGGTTTTTAGTCTCGTACATTTGCATGCTTACCAACCAATGAGGTTTTACCTTATTCAATGAGATATTTTTTATAGAAAACATAGTAAAATTTTGTATTGAAAAATAAGATTTAAAAAAGAGAATGTTAATACTATACATTCATATGTGTTTTCTGAAGTTTTGGACAAGATTAAAAGAAGAGTCTACCCAAAAGTAATGATTTTTTAACAGGCGCAGAAAACAATTATGAGCAAAACAAAGAATGTTTGAGGAAAATCAGGCAAGTAATATAAAAGTTATGGATTTCTCAAGATTTGAAAAAATTAGCAAATAAGTGAAAATTGTCAGACATTGTGCCAATTTGATTACATCATTGGGTGTACTACTAACCAGAATATTTTTTTATATTTATGGTGCAAAATTCATCATTTCTACAGAAAGATACACAGTTTGTATGAATGTAAACATGCAAATTGGGGATCTACATATCTATCATGAAGATATCCTCTTGTTAAAGTTGTGAGGAAATTTTGTTTTTGGAGGAAAAGTAAAATTTTGTAACATTGATATGAATATGATAAGTAGTCAGTTATGTACCTGTGATGTCATCAGTTGCCAATTTGTCTAAATATTTAAACATTTATAACTTTCTTATTATATGTCCAATTTTTGTCTCGCCTGCGTAGCAGAATCGTCGAGACATAGGCGCCGCTTTTTCCGACGGCGGCGGCGACGGCGACGGCGACGGCGTCAACAATTTAGAATTGCTATAAATCAAAAACCCCTTGCCCGATTTTCATCAAACTTGCACAATAGGTCCATTGGGTAGCCCAAATAGTGCAGAGC
>BQKZ01007922.1:17010-27444 GCA_036244855.1 Temnopleurus reevesii | reverse complement strand
GTGTGTGTGCATGCGCGCAGGCTTTCGTGTGTTTAGAATCATTTGATACTTACGAACTCAACAGCGTCCTCGCTAAGCTCAAGAGAGAGGGTCTTCATGTTCTTGAACCTCTTCAGGACCTTGGCTAGCCTGAATCCACGTCCGGAGAAAGCAGTGGAAAGACGGGCACCGAAATCGGCAACATCAAGGCTCTCCTATATAAAACAGATTAATATCAATAGTTTGAATTTTGATGAGAGAAGAAGGGACCGAAAGAGATAGAGAGAGAGAGGGGGGGGGGTGGATACAGAGTGGGTGGAAGAATGTATTTTTTGCTGTGTGTGTCATTCAAATTGGAAAATTTAGGCTAGAAGATGACCAAATGGGGACCAAACTTTGTGCATGCTTGACGAATTCATATATGTCCATGAGCCAAACATGTTACCTGCAAACTAATATTAAACTGCGATTTGAGTCCGTAAAACCATGCACCATAGAGAGACATGATATGTGTCTAACTGACACTGACAGCTTGCAAAGATTGCAAAGATGTCAGTGTAACACAACTATAATTATGCTACGCGCTTATGAAGAGACATTAGAATTGCATGATCCAAAATGCTATTCAATTAAGCCCAATTTGACATGTTTTAATCATTATGGTTAAATATTGTTTAGTCCGAGGACTGTGTGGGCAATCTTAAAGACAGCATGGCAAATATTCCGATAGCGAGGTTTAACTTAATTAACCCAGGTCTAATTTATGTCTTTTGGTCAATTATTTCAATATTTCAATAGACCCGAGCTATTATGATCATAGCTTAGTCTTGGGTTAGCATGAACATCTTTTTTAATATGGGCCTTTATAGAGTGAGAAAATGACTACTGGATTCGGGTAATCGCTACACAAAGTCTATGTGAAATCAGTAGTCAATGGGTTAACAAAATATTTATTAAAAATGATACTGAAAAATAAACTTACGTCGATCATGACGAGGTACTTGTCCTTGATGCTTTCGGCTTTGCGCTGAAGAGGAGCAAGGCCATAGGCAGCGGCCACGAGGGCGGCGAGCAGGCAGACGGTGAAACCACGCATATTCTATATATAAAAAGAATATAGAGAGATATATTATAATGGTTCGTTGGCATATAGGTATATAGCTCTATATGCTCTTTTTTTGCGAAATTAGGGGGAAAACTTATATATGTTCAAAAATTTGTTTAAATCACGGCAGATGTTGGGCTCGAATACATACGTGTCAATAAACGTATAAATGAGTTTGGGAAAGATGGCACTTCAGATATTTAACTATTTTTTGAGCTGTCTTAAACATATCATGCAATTTGTCTGAAGCAAATTAGAGCATGTTGACAATTTGTTGGACTCTCGACCCCAAAATTGCTGAATTATCACAAAAACAACACCGTGTTTCGTTTTGTTCAACAGCACATCGCATCATGTGCAGAATGAGTGAGAATTCACACTCCACACAAAATACCACTGGAAATTACATTTTACTGTATCCGCTAGTCGTCCATTCCTCTGGTGCTCACTAGAAATAACGGTTTGCTGGTATTTCCAAACTAGAATAACAAGCAGGAATACTTGCAAAATTATTCTTCTTATTTCGTACGCATTTGTATTTTTTCATGCATCTAAATTGTGTGAATACATCAGCAGGTTTAACGTCAATGTCTGCATCTTGATCATTACTCATCTATAGCTTTAAGGGTCCCTATGAACAGAATATGGAGGCTTGCGACTCGCTTTGATTTGTCTGATCTAGCGCCGATTAGCTCCTCGGAATTGAAGACCATTTAAACATAATATTTTCTTTACCGTGTAAGACCATTCGGTCCTCAACCCTATATAATATCAGTATCGAAATTGCTCACGAGACTCTATATAATGATAAAAGATGCATGTAAACTGTGCACTTGATATTCATGAACCATTGAATAAGATGAATTGCTTATAAGTACAAATTATAAGTGCTAATTCTAAAACAATATGGCCTATCACTATGGCGCCGCTGGACGACGGTGGAAACTCCTTTTCCTACAAAGTGAAGTCAGAATGGAGCGATACTCACGGTTGATGTGTTGGGGTCCTCTTGGTNCCCCCCCCCCCCCCCCTCGAAAAAAAAGAAAAAAGGAAACAAATCGTTTGGATGCCCTCCACCGACCGACCCTCTGAAAATGGACCGACCTGAACTTTTTTTAATTTATTTTTTATTTTGCTTTTCACCAAAATTTTTAAATCACACTCTCTTAAAACGAACTAGTTCAGTACTCTGAAAATGACTACAAATTAGTCTGGGAGTCAATTGTAATTTTAGTCAAATTCGACTATATTTCTTGTTAGGTTTAACTGAGTTTCAATCATTTCTGACTAGAAATTAGTAAAATGACTGGTTCACTTGTTGGCTACCATACAGTCGCGAACCCTTATTTCTAATAATTGTTAGTTTTAAGAATGCAGTAAAAACATCAGTAATAAACATGTAAAACATGAACTGATAATATATTTTCAGATGCTCTTGAACTTTTCATCCCCCTTAAAGCCTTATTTCCCTCATGAAATGGTAATTTTGTTTTCGAAAAAAAAAGTAAATTAAAAAAAAAACATCTTTTTTTCGACCGACCGACACTTTTTTTTTCAATTTGTCATTGGTGGGCATCCAAACATTTTTTTCTTTGGGTCTTATCAGTAAGGCTAATTTGGACGTCATGAAAGGATTATGATGAGGACATTATTAGATTCATAAGAGGATTAGAAGCGCCATATGTTGCTTTCTGAATGTTATCATTTTTAAATCCGCCATCATGAACATGATTATGTAATACTCGGTGTTTGAATTATTCATTCAGAAGACACAACAAGATTACCAGCAAGAGTAAACAAGTAAACGAATAAATACATGAAAATGAATAAGTATTATATTCTTAATAAATAAATGACTAGATAAATGAATGAATAAATAAATTGATAAATATCTAGACAAATGAAAAAGGAATGAATGGATAACTGAATACATACATAAATAAATGAATTAATAGATAGAAAGATAGATAGATAGATAGATAGTTAAATAAATAAAAAATGCCTCAACTGACTGATCTGCATAATAATTTTTACAGGAAAACGGATGCAACTTTTTCACCTCTAAGGGTCTAAGGGGGGTGTTGCTCAAAAAGTTGCAATTGATCGCGAGTTGCAGTTGATCGGAACGCGCCAATCAAAAGCATTGTTTTATGCGCGTCTTGTTGAATGCGCATACCGTAGGCGAATGAAAATGCGCGTTACAATTTTCAAAGTTGCAGTTGATTTGCAGTTGATTTGCAGTTGATTTTGAGCAACACCCCCTAAGAAATGTAATGCATGAGAAAACTTGTTAGGGTGCAATTTTAGTGTTTTTTTTTTTTTTGACAGCCCCACTCAGTCTATCAAATTCGAATGGTGTGGAGAGGGGCACCAAATTTTAGGTGATGATTTCTTTTTGCTCCTCGCAGGCCGGGGGGGGGGGGGAGGGGTGCACTTTGGTCGAGCATCCGACACCCCCTCCCCGCCCCCGACCTTCTCCAAATACTGGGTGGTGCCTGCAATAAAATAATATTTTGGTTGGAACTTCAGTAAAAAGGGGAAAAATAGAAAAGGTTGTCCTTTACATTCCACCTAGTCTGCTAGAACAGACCCTTGGGTTTCGTTGTGCGCATACACAGAGAGTGATACAGGGTATGCATTGTGTGTCTGCATGCTCTCCCCAAGGATAGAGCAATGATGTATGTGTGTGATGTAGTCACACAATGCATACCCTGTAACATGCTCTGCGCACGCACACACCGAAAGTCTAGGGTTTGTGCTTTCAAACTACACTCCACCGGTGAACTAACAAGCAAATAAACACACACGAAAATAGGAGAAGAAATTCATTAAAAAAAATGTTTCTATTAAAAAATAATATTCCTCCAACAGGAGCAGAACAATCTGATCAACAGAACAAAAAGAAAAAGGTCGAGAATATTATGTATTTAGACAAATTGGCAACTAATGACGTCGTAGGTGCACAACTGGCCATTTATTACATTCATATCACTGTCATAAAATGTTTCTTTTTCGCCAGAATGTGATTTCCTCACAAATTTAACCGTAGGATATCTTTATGATAGATATGTAGATCCACTATTTGCATGTTTACATTCATACAAACGTTGCATCTTTTTGTAAAAATGACTTTTCCCACCATATTTATCATGAAAACTCTGCTTAGTTGTGCACCCATGATGTCATCAAATTGGCAACATCTCTGGAAATTTCCACTGATTTGCCCATTTTTACAAGTCTTTTGAAATTCATTAATTTTTTTTTACTTGTCCGATTTTCTTCAAACTTTTTTTGTTTTGCTCACCAATTTTTTTCTGCTTGTGTTAAAAAAATATTATTTTGAAGTAGACTCTTCTTTTAAAATTGTCGGGCTCGGGTTCCCGAAGCGTGAATTGAAATAACGATTTTATTGCTTTTAAAGTAGTGTTTTTCTTTAAACGAAAAGATGATTTGGCCGAACTTTACAATAAAAAGGAGAATAGATTGGATCCCGAGGTACAGAGAGGTATATCAATTTGTCTATTTCTTTTGAGATTATTAGCTTTGCGTACACCATACGTAATCAATAACAAAGAATTTTCAATTTTAATTTCTGCTACTGAAGTATAGATCAATCGACCCTTGTTGCTGTTTATGGTAATTAAATATTTTCATTTTATTTCATAAATAAAGCATAGCTACGAATCAACACTGGATATTGATGAAAGTGTATAACATCAATGAGAGATTATCTAAACTTAATATACAGAGAATGCATATTTTTAATATTGTCCCACGTATTTGCTTTTGTGTATGGTTGCCGTGTGACTTTATTTGATATGTTCACTTATATATGCTCTTTTGAATGCTTCTCGCATAATAGAAATGTTGAACTCTGTAAATTGTAGTGTTTGATGCTTGACCTTTTGACCGGCTTAATTACACTATTAAACAAAACAGCAACAAACAATGGAAATGCATATTCCGTACAGGTCATTGCTTTGTTTCTGGACAAGCAATAATTCTAGTTCTACTTTCTAACGTTAGACTTACTTAGTAACTTACATCTAAGATGCCTTGATAATTCTTATGATTTTATTAAAAATTGTTGCTGATGATTTTCTAAATGTAAAAAATCAATTATAGTTCTCATCACTTGATGAACGATTATTGCAAAATTAAAGATATATTTTGACTAGCATTATTTTTGTTAAGTGTCCAGACACCAAACCCCATCCGACAACAATATCTATCTATTTCTATGGGAGAGTATGAAATCTTGTTGTAATTCTCAGTTGTCTCGGTTGGTACTGTGTATGAAAAAGTGACCAGGTGCTTCCCTGGAAGACAAATTTATGGAAGACAAACTTATGCAATGTCAAGAACTTTGCTGGAGGGCAGTTTCAATGTAACGGAAAGATGTTCAGAATAATTTTTTGAAAGTTCAAGCAAGAAACCACAAGAAAACTAGTGATGGAGAACATTTCAAAACTTGCAATTATGGCTAGAACAAGTTTCTTTAATATCCACTATTTTTTTTTTTTTTGGGGGGGGGGGTAAATCTCTGAATCAGTTTTAGGTGCTAATGCATTTTCGTTTCCAACTGTGCACCAACATGTATGACGAGATTATGGAGATGCCTCGTTCTTAGAACGTCCTGTCGTGTGTACACCGGCGGCAGTGCAGGCTGGGTATGAAAGTGCATCAGCACCCAGTATTAAGATACGCATATTAATAAAGTTGGTAAAGGAAGGATGTCAAGTGACAAGACAAAGGAATTACTTGAATCTGAATATCTGCAAATTTCTTCTGACATAAGTTCTGTATTTATATTTTTCATTTATTTTTATTCATAGAAGCAATGAGGCAAGCATGTGTGACGCACTCCCAGCAATCAATGTGGAAGAATTAAGCAGTGCTGTCAATGCAGTCGTCCAGTCAACGGCCATAGGACAGGTGCCCCTGGACTCCTCTCCACCCCCTGATGCACCTGTTCCATGCTCCAGACCCCTGCATGAGGGGGGTAGCTTGCCCTTCCCGAATGATGGGGGTAATGGTGGTGATGGTGGTGGTAAGGCTCAGATGATGTTGACTCCCCCTGCCACTACTGGGAGACCATCTAGGATGCAGTTAGGGGTGTCTACATTACCAGCACCAGCTGAAGTGGGCCTCCCTGTCGCTGCTGCTTCCTCACCAATGACTCTTCGAATCCCCTCTCAGCAAGCTAGTGTAAGTATGCCTACGATTCAGGCAAAGACTAGGCAAGAAGGAAGTTAAGTTTTTATAGGCTTTTATTTAAAGGGTATCTGAAATAAAAAAATAAATAAATATGATTTATATATGTATTGCTTGAGTGCATATAATTAACCCAATATGAATTCACCTTACATAATGTGGATTAAAAATGGAGTTACTTGAAAATAGTCGGCTCGTTTACGATCGATTTAGCCCGATTTTGGCTCCGAATGAGGTTTTTAGAATATTGCGCATTGTTTAGTATGTTTGTCTGGTTGTTTTACGATAAACTAATCTTCATACAAGTCATCTTTTGATTTATTTTGAGAATTGGTCAGTTTTGAAAATTAAACAATTTGAAAACGCATCAATGTGTTTAACCTTGGGCATTTATTTAAAGTGGATTTGGGGCCATGCAAATTGTAACATAAATGCATTCTTTCTTTGCAAATGTATATGCATTTGTGCATATGCAAATTTAATTAGTAACTAATTTTCTACCCATTTTTACAGATTTCAAGTGGGCCAGTTGTACTGTTACCTAGTACAGGCCCCCAATCCAACGTCTCTAGACAGATAATCGCCCAACCTCAGAGTAACACACTGCCACCACAGGCCCAAGCTAAGAAGCTGTATGCTCTCAAACAAATAGGTGAGTGCTGTGTATGTGATGACAGACACAGGGAGCAGACAAAATACAAAAGCTCTATTCAACTGTACTTCATATTCTAACTGAAAGAGAGAAAATGAGAGAAAAATAATTAGAAGGTGAAGGAGATGAAGAACGTGAATTTCTGAAGTAGTAGTCTACTTCTACTACTACTATTACTACTAGCACTATTAGAGGAGGGGGGCAAGAAGAAGAAGAAGAAGAAGAAGTAATATAAGTGGTAGTACATGTAGGAGTAGTAGTACTACCACTCCTGCCATGAGTAGTTGTGCTAGTAATGATGGTGGTGGTGGTGAAGTAGGAGATGGAAGAAGAGGAGGATGGAATGGACAAGGATGATGAGCAGAAATAGGAGAAGGAAGAAGGATGAGGAGATAGTAGGAGTTGTGATGGTGGTAGTGGTGGAAATAGTTCAAGAAAAAGTAAGAGAAGACAAATCTCAAAATAAAAAGGATAAAACTAAATTATTCTTTGTCTACCTTTTTTCCTTTTCCCAGGGAGTAACTGGGTACTTGTACCCACCTCATTGCCTAATACGGCAGCTCCAGCACCAGCCCCCGTCAACCCGTCCAATCTTCTACAAGTGGTTCCTGGACAACAGAATGCTATGGTCTCTCCTTTACTGCAAGGCCCTACCATCAATACAGCTCATGTATTACCAAGGTAAGTTTGCCTGGATGTAAAGAAACACAATGCATCAATAAACATAAACTTTTGTGTTTGTGTGCGGTCGAGAGCTTTATGTTTACAAACTATGGTAGACATAAAACTCTTTGTGTCAATCTTGTACGGTAATCTTTCAAATGAAGGTACGACTTCAGGATGAAAATTATTTGTCATAAATACTTTAAAAAGGCACTACAACTGATGCATTAAACCGTTATCAAGTTCATGAATAGGAATTGTTTGAACATAATTGTTAAAAGTAATTATAGCCAATGAGTCAATCTGGTCTAGATGATAATTTTTTTTTCTGAAAAAAAAAATACAACTTTGCTTTTAGCCTCCTCTCCTCTCTTTTCATCTCCTGTCCTTTCATCTCATCTTATCCATGTTTTATCTAGTCTTTTCTCCTCTCGCATCTTTTCTAATATCCCCTCTTCTCCCCTCATTTCCACTTCATCTCCACTCTTCTTTTTGTAACCATTTTATCTGGTTCTTATTCATCTTACAGCTCAAATATACCATCACTTACCAAGCCTCAGCCATCTCAGATAAACATGAACATTGCCATCCACCTGCCAACCAATGGGGCAAGCCAACCTGCACCAGGAACCAATCAGCTGCATGGGAGTGGCTTGCAGTCAGCTCAACTACCAATCAGGACACAGCCTTCCCAGAACTCCGCCCAGCTTCTCTCCCAAATATGCAATCTCATCACCTCAACTGCACCCCTCTCCACGCAGCCCAGCCCTTCCCCGCAGTTTATGATTGTGCCAAACCCCAGGCCATTGTCTCAGCTACAGAATCAACCTTTGACCGCTCACCAACAAACTCGACCTTTGGCCTCGCAGGTGACCTCTTTACCCCCACAGGTCAGCGTCCTGACCCCAGGTCAAAGTGGACAATCTGAGACATTAACCATCACCACGAACCCATCACAGGGCCTCACGAACATCATCCCAAGCATCAACCTCTTCTCCCCACCACTCAACCTGGGACCCCAGATGGCACTATCACCTTTGATCTCGCAAAAGGGTTGCCATGACAACAGCAACTTCTCAGGTTTTGCAACCCCACTGGATCTGCAGCCTGCACTGCTAAGTCAAGGATCGGAGGTTCTAAATCTTTCATCTCAACAGGTTTCCCCTGCAGCGATCGTGAAACTCTCCTCGCTCTCATCCTTGGTCACTCCCGCACAGGTCGGGTCAAAGGTTGTGACCTCTGTCAGTGGGATCAGGTCAACGGAAAGGTCAATTCAGAAGAACAGAATTCAAAGGGTCAAGAAATTGGATAGATGTAAGTAGATGTGTATGCTGTTCATATTTTTGTATAAATTCTTGTTTTACTATGTAATTATAGGATTAATTCATGAATTATAAGAACTGGTCCATCCAATAGGTATTTTACCAAGAGTAGTGGAAAATCAAGATCAACATAATCAACTTGAGGTTATTGGAAAACTCATGAGAAAGTTATGAGATTTTAAAAATGTAAAACTTGGAAATTCACAACATCTCGTGTGGTTACGGTCAAAGGGTGTGAAAAATAAGACATTCATTATCAGATTTTCATCAGTTTAAAGTTGTAAGGTACTAGGGCCTAATCTGTATCTTCTTTTATTTTGTAGGGTGTGCATCGTGTAAATGTGTTGTCAGAGGATGCCCCCACCAGCAACCCAGTGTGGTGGTCGTAGACAAAGCGGTTGAAACCAGAGCAAGGCAGTCCATACCGGATCTGGTCACTTTCAAACCTTCCAAGGTTATTCCTGGAGAGACAGGTAAAGTATAAATTCTGGTATTTCACTGAGAGCAGAAGGGATGACGGAGCTGGACAAAGTAAACACTCATTCACAGCTGTTGAATATGTGCGACACATGTTCAATTTTTCTCCACAGAATAAGAGGGAAGGATTTGTGTTATTGTTTGAATGGAAGTTATTCCCTTTGTCCAATTCCAGTATTCCTTTTGCTCACAGTGCTGGCAGCTACAGAATGTTCTTAGAATCTGACATCACAATAATGTATAAACAAAATTCTACTGAGCAATATTCTAGAAAAATATGAAATTAAAGAATAATGAGTGAATGAAGATGAGAAATTAAAATCAGATTGGAGTCATAAACATGGATTGTTTTTCACCCCAATTACTTTTGTGTAAAACTACATTTGTTTACTGTGTAAGTGGAAATTTTCTGGTGATTTTACAGACTCTGACTCATTAGAACGCGATATGCCTTCTACAAAAATTATCTTTAAGGTGAGAATTACACATTGATATCATGTTAACAGGTCTGAAATTCTGAAAATTTATTTACATTTAGAGATTGGCTTATACAGTATCTAATGATCCTTTTTTTGGTAGGTGTGTTTGCCAAGCAAGAGATTCAAGCAAACACAAGATTTGGCCCCGTTGTCGGAAAGCTGGCTGACATCAATTCATCCACAGATCTAGATGCTATTGGACAAAAGGCTTGGAGGGTGAGAAAACTATCATTTTGTTTAAAGATTTTTAATTGGTTTTCAAAGTGTGCAGTATATTGAAATATCAATAGCGAAAGAGTTGAACCATATGTTTTATCATAAAACAAAGAGATTAAAGCCCATGTATTGTTTTGGTAAAGATTAAAGAAATGTGAATTTTGGGGATATATACCATGACATATAGTTTCTATACACATTTCAAGATCATAGCATATTTTTCTACGAGCGAATTCTTTTGAAAATTTGAATTTGACCGTTAAATCGTATTTAGCGCCCTCTCTTGGTTCTGTCTCTTATACACATCTAGATGTGTATAAGAGACAG
>BQKZ01007922.1:4796-16757 GCA_036244855.1 Temnopleurus reevesii | reverse complement strand
TTTGTACAACATGTTCATGATATCATGTTTCTTTTTAAGTAGATTTGAAGACAAAATTTGGCGATAAAAATATTCGCTTTTACCAAAACTATACTTGGGCTTTAACCATGGCAACACCTACATGTGATTTATTCATTCATTGAAGAAGCCCAAACTAAATGTGCTCAAGAATACATCTCTGTAACATTCTGTATCGGTTGATAATTCCGATTGGACATATACTTTGAAACAATTTGAAACCATGTTTTCACACTTTGTATGTCATGAATATGTTTTATTTGATTTTTTATAAATTTATAAATCAGAATGTTACAAAAGATCAGCTTGAGGCAGATTTGGACCGTCATTTTAATTGCATGCCACAAAATGGTTATGCAGTGAAACCTGGTTGTAATAAGATCCTTGAAACAACATAATCTTTCTCTTTATATTGTAACCTTTAATATCAGGGCTAAAATACAGTAGAAAAGAGTTGAAGACTTAAAATTACCTTCCTTACTCTCATGTATCACATTGATTTCAACAATATGAGGAAAATTTAAGAGAATTGGTTAAACATTCACCATCTATAAAATGGTATCGTGAAGAGGCATCACTGCAATGTTTCATGATTTTTTTCAAAGGTTGCACAACATTTGACACTGAATTTTTTGTGCCTCTTGTATATACAGTTTTGAAGCTATGACCATTTTGAACAATTTTGTCAAGCCAAAGTGGCTCACAACTTTGATTTTGTGTGCAAAGTCATATTGATATAAATTGTGTTTTCAGTAAATATTCATAAGAAATTATATCTTTCTGATCACGTGATTGCTGAGGATTCATCTAGATTTACCCTGATATAACTACATGATTTTTGCAATAACAAGTACATTTGGTGGTTCTGAGTACCACATTATACTGATTTTCAAAACTTATGATTTTTGTACTTTTCCTTTTATCATCTTTTCCACAGATTTTTTCTGATGGCAAACTCTGTCAGCTCTTGTTCACCAATGATGAAAGCTGCTCCAATTGGATGATGTTCATTAAGATTGCTAAGAGCCATAATCTGATGGCTTTCCAGAGCGGTGCCCACATCTTCTTCACATCATTCCAGAATATTCTACCTGGTGAAGAGCTTGTAGTGTGGTACTCGAAGGAGTATGGTCGATTAAGAGGTGAGGATGATATGATTGTTTTTTACTGTAATCATCATCATTATCCCCTTCATCATCTCTATCATCACTAACATCATCATCATCATTGCCATAATCACTACTGCCATCATCATTATCATCATCATCATCATCATCATCATCATCAGCATCTTTATCATCATCATCATCATCACCATCATCATCATCATCCTTATCACCATCATCAACATCTTTTTCAACATCATCATCATCATCATGTTCACCAAGTTTGCTAAGAACCATAACCTGATGGCTTTCCAGAGCGGTGCCCACATCTACTTCACATCATTCCAGAATATTCTACTGGGTGAGGAGCTTGTTGTCTAGTACTCCAAGGAGTATGGTCGATTGGGAGGCAAGGACAATATATGATATTTGTCTTCTTTATCATCACCATTGGGCCNATATATGATATTTGTCTTCTTTATCATCACCATTGTCATGACCACCACCATCATCATTATCATCATCATCATCATTATCACCATCACCATCATCATCATCATTAAGATCACCATCATCATCATAACCATAACCAATATCATCATCACCATCTTCATCATCATCCTTATCACCATCATCAACATCATCATCATCATCATCATCACCACCATCATCATCATCTTCACCGTCATCATCATCTTCATCATCATCATCATCATCATCATCATTTTCATCATCATCATCATCATCATCATCATCATCATCATCTTTATTATCAACATCATCATCATCATCATCATCTTTATCATCATCATCATCATCATGTTCATTAAGATTGCTAAGAACCATAACCTGATGGCTTTCCAGAGCGGTGCCCACATCTACTTCACATCATTCCAAAATATTCTACTGGGTGAGGAGCTTGTTGTCTAGTACTCCAAGGAGTATGGTCGATTGGGAGGCAAGGACAATATATGATATTTGTCTTCTTTATCATCACCATTGTCATGACCACCACCATCATCATTATCATCATCATCATCATTATCACCATCACCATCATCATCATCATTAAGATCACCATCATCATCATAACCATAACCAATATCATCATCACCATCTTCATCATCATCCTTATCACCATCATCAACATCATCATCATCATCATCATCACCACCATCATCATCATCTTCACCGTCATCATCATCTTCATCATCATCATCATCATCATCATCATTTTCATCATCATCATCATCATCATCATCATCATCATCATCTTTATTATCAACATCATCATCATCATCATCATCTTTATCATCATCATCATCATCATGTTCATTAAGATTGCTAAGAACCATAACCTGATGGCTTTCCAGAGCGGTGCCCACATCTACTTCACATCATTCCAAAATATTCTACTGGGTGAGGAGCTTGTTGTCTAGTACTCCAAGGAGTATGGTCGATTGGGAGGCAAGGACAATATATGATATTTGTCTTCTTTATCATCACCATTGTCATGACCACCACCATCATCATTATCATCATCATCATCATTATCACCATCACCATCATCATCATCATTAAGATCACCATCATCATCATAACCATAACCAATATCATCATCACCATCTTCATCATCATCCTTATCACCATCATCAACATCATCATCATCATCATCATCACCACCATCATCATCATCTTCACCGTCATCATCATCTTCATCATCATCATCATCATCATCATCATCATCATCATTTTCATCATCATCATCATCATCATCATCATCATTTTCATCATCATCATCATCATCATCATCATCATCATTTTCATCATCATCATCATCATCATCATCATCATTTTCATCATCATCATCATCATCATCATCATCTTTATCATCATGTTCATCAAGATTGCAAAGAACCATAACATGATGGCTTTCCAGAGCGGTGCACACATCTACTTCACATCATTCCAAAATATTTTACCGGGAGAAGAGCTTGTGGTGTGGTACTCAAAGGAGTATGGTCGATTGAGAGGTGAGGACTATAATCCTGTAATCATCATTATCATCACCATCACTATCACTATCATCATCACCATCATCCTTGACACCCTTTCCCCATCATCATCATAATAACCTTTATCATCATTGTCATCATCATCGTCAATTGTCATTATCATCCTCATCATCACCATCATCATCACCATCATCCTTGACACCCTTCCCACATCATCATCATAATAACGTTTATCATCATCGTCATCATCATCGTCAATTGTCATTATCATCCTCATCATCACCAGCATCATCACCATCATCCACGACACCCTTTTCCCATACCTTCACCATCATCATCATCACCATCATCGTCATCATCATCATCATCATCATCATCATCATCATCACTATCATCATCATCATCACCATCATAGTAATTATCATCATCATCATCATGATCATGATCATCATCATCATCATCACCCTCATCATCATCAAATTAATATGTATCTTCATTACTTAATCCCACTGCCAACTTTCTCCCCTCAGGTATCAAAGAGAAACGCAAGAGCAGGTCCGAATGCCAGAAGTGCGGCCGCCGTTTCCTTGACCGGTCCCAGCTTGGACGCCATCTCCGAGATGACCATCGCTCATCCCCTACGAACCCAGAAACCAAGTACACTTGTGACATCTGCTCCCATCTCTTCTCCTCATCGTCCAAGCTACGCATCCACCTCCTAACTCATCTAGGTGTGAAGCCCCATCGCTGTAAGGTGTGTGGGAAAGGGTTTACCGATCGGAGCAACCTGAGGGCTCATGCACGCATACACACCGGTAAGAATTTTACCCCCTTTGCTTTACATCCCCAGCCATAATTGATACTTATACACCAAACATTTTCAATATAATTGCACCAATAATCTTTAACAAAATGTTATAATGTAAAGAAGAGAAATTTCTTGGTTCACTTAGCAACATTTAGAAGTTGGCTTAAATGTATAGATTCGTTTTGGGAAAGGTGGTGCTTCAGATATTTAATAACTTTGTGAGCTACAGTATCAAAGAGAACACTGTGCATTGATTTTCTTCACAAGCACACCATCTCACATGCAAAATGAATGGGAACTTTCCCTTCCCGCACAAACCAAACATATATGACAGGAAAGGTAATTCACGTTGCCCCCGAGTCCTCTGGCTGTCCATTTTGTGGCGATCTGTAGGAATACATGTTGGTTGTGACATTCAAACAGAAATAAGCGAGAATAAATGTTAGAATCATCTCCCAATTTTATACACATTTATGTTTATGCATAAGACATACAGGAAACAACAAACTCTTATTTCCAAGTCATGTATTCAGTAACTTATGCATCAGTAATCACCAGTTCATGATCATTTACATATATTTTATTTACTGTTTTCATCGTATACTCATTACAGGTGTGAAGGGGTTCACTTGCCAAACATGCAACAAGTCATTTCGACAGAAGGCACACCTCATATCCCACCAAGTCACCCACACAGGCAGGCGTGACATCCAGTGCTGCATCTGCTTGAAGACNTTAAAAGAATGATTTTCCGCAATATTACCCATTAATTTGCATTATGAGTAATAAGAAAAATAGCTTGGACAGCTATGTTAAAACAAAATCTTCTTGTTAAGTCATGCAGTCAATAACTTATGCACCAGACGATGATAATTTCTTGTGTAATTTTTTATTTTTTAATTTACAGTTTTCAATATATTCTTGTTATAGGTGTAAAGGGATTCACTTGCCAAACATGCAACAAGTCATTTCGACAGAAGGCACACCTCATATCCCATCAAGTCACCCATACTGGCCGACGAGACATCCAATGCTGTATCTGCTTGAAGACCTTCGGAAGGCAGAGCGACCTTAGCTATCATATGAAGCAGCACAGACAAGTCAAGAAAGTAAGTGTCACCCTCAAACTTTTAGGCATCAGTTTGTACGATATGTTGGCCCTGAAAGGTTTGGCCCCCAAAGGATCTACTTCCTTAGTTATTCTAATGATAATGATGATAATAATGGTGGCTATTTATTTTAGGGAACAGTGCTCATTACGCTTTAGAAACAAAGACAAACAGAGAAACAGATTGTGAAAACATGAACAAGATAGAAAGTAATTAACATTATTTGAGAATCTGAACATTTTTTTTTAATACAGTGTAGTAAAGTATAAGAAAAAGTATAATTAGGAGAAAACAGACATATTTTCATAAGGGACTTCAATGATTCTGTGGGGAATATAATTGGTTCCTCTTGTTTTGGCCTGTAACTTAAAAAGTATGATCCCCATGCTTGTTTTGTTGTCTTCAGGATATTTCCCATAAAATTGTCACTCAGAAAGACATGTATGATATTGTGTCAATCAACAAACACTTGTCCTTGTTTCATTTCTGCAGGTGAGTTGTCCAGTATGTGACCGAAGATTCTACAAGGATTCCCAGATGATCCGGCACATGAAGATCCACAGCGGACAGAGGGACCATCAATGCCATCTCTGCGGCAAGGGTTTCATCACCAAGTACCACCTGAGTCGACACCTCAAGTCCTGCGAGCGGTACGAGCTGTTCCGTCGCAAGCCCTGGCCGGGTGGTGAAGCCCAGGAGATAGCGGGAAGAGCTATCAGCAGTACAAGTGCTGAGAGACTTGTTGTTCCAGTGGCAACTAGAGCAGATAATGATCAGTCGATATATAGTTTGTCAAGGAATAGACTTGGTAGACCGATGGAATCTGAGGATAATGTTGATGACATGGTGTATACCTCTTCTAGGAGTAGACAGAAAAAGAAGGAGGCAAGGGTTCTGAGAAGTTCACGTGGAAGACCACTGAGGCCGAAGCCACCTCCAGATTACATGACTGAGTTTGTTAGTCAGCCTTCTCAAGGGTCCAGTAGTTCCAAAAGAAGAAAGCGGGTGCAACGGAGAGTTAATCAACAATCATCTGTAGTTAGTCATTCAGGTTCTGTTGGTACTAACCCTGTTGCTGTAACTTTGTACGAAGTGCAGAGTGGAGTTTCTCAAGGGATAAGAGAGGGAATGGGTCAGGTGTCGCCAGGTCTTTCACATTTGGTGAATGTGGGGATGACTGAGTCATCAAAAGATGCTATGGCTTCTGACCACTCTGCCTCTATTTACGATGTCCAAGCTTCTGACACTGGAGGAAATGACCCAAGCGCTAATCAACAACAGCCTTGCAGCTCTCTGACACAGCTCTCCATTGCAGTTCCACAAGATCCATCCATGCTAGACTGCGACACATTCGTTTCATCATCGTCAGTGTCACAGTCCCACCTAGAGACAACCTATGGCTACAGCTCAACTGATCGTCCAGTTGAGATCCACGACAGCTCCCTGACGACACCGCTCTTTGACCTTGATGAGGGTGCGCCAATGTCTTCTGCCGCTCAGTCCATGTCGGCATACAAGTCCTTTGCCTTAGAGGAGGAAGAGGATGACAGCCATGCTGATGCCTTCACTGGTTCACAGGAACACTCTGCCCGCTCCCTCTTTATGACAGATGCCGCAATTTCTGACCCTGTGGCAGGCAGTTCATCGCAGAACCTAAACCACCAGGCTCACATACAGGCTCTTGCTGATGATAGTCACCCTGATGCCTATGCAGGGTCTCAGGGACAGTGTTCTTCATCGCAATCCATATTCATGACAGATTCATCAATGCCTGACTCTGTTGCGAGTACATCGTCCCAGAGCTTAGACGATCAGGTGCATGGTTCTCAGGAGCATTGCTCCACAGCACAATCTTTTTTCATGACCAATTCTGCAATGCCAGACTCTGTTGCCAGCACATCCTCTCAAACTCTTGTTCATCTTCATCATGGAAGCTCTCTTGCTGAAGATTCCATCTTCTCCATGGATCCAAGTGATGAACCCAGGACAGTAATTCCTCAACACTCTCAGAGCAGCATGGCCAACATGGCTGCAGATCTTAGAGCCATCGAGAGGGCGCTAGATTCTGACAATGATGAAGAACAGTGTACAAATAACAGGAGAGGAGATTCCCAAACAGAGAACATAGCGGAAAAAATCAATATAACAAATCATAATACTTTTACGGCTTATAATAATTTGCCTCAGTTAGGGAGTGAAAATTTCAACACGACATGAATTGGTGGTAAGCAGAAAATAATAAAGAACATTATAATCTCTCCAAATGTATGCCCCAGTTTATGTTTATTTCATTGAAGGTTATTTTCGTGATTATTATGCTTCAACTGTTCTTTTCACAAGGTTCAAAAGTCATAAGGTTAGTTCAGTTTAGTCCTCTCTGAGATTATCTGGATTTGAACATAGAGGGAGACATTACCTAGATCACTCAATTTCATCAAATCTGCCAAAGGCCACTGACATGGAGGAAAAGATTGTGTAGCATTTAGACATCTGGGCTATGTCTCCCTTTATGTCAAACTATCATATTTCCTAGATCTTAGGAATTATTTTTGAGGAATGAATATCAGCTTTTGAAAACTGCATTGCTGAAGATCCAATTTTGCTATTAATCATATGATATCGGCTAGTGTACTGATAAGAGTTTTAAGACATTTAATGAAATCAAAACCATGGAGCAAGTGAAGTGAACAACCACCTATTTTATATTTTATATATATAAAACAAGTGTTTTGTTATGTATTCAGCATTGTTCAAACTATGTCTGCCGTGATTTGACAACCCTCCCCCCCCCCCCCCCAATAAAAAAACACCATGATATTTCCGTCTTTTTCCCCCCTTTTCTTTTTCTTACTTTTTTATGGATTTGATATGGGGGGGGGGGGCATCAGCCCACCTAGACATGCCCTTAGCCCCTCCAAAATGCATACCTAATCCACTCAATAAATAAATCAAATCACTTAAAAGAGAAAGCAGTGACATAATGCAATAAATTATCATTAGGATATTTAAATTGCCCTAAAAGAGCATTTTCTTAAAGTGGGGTTATTTGTCCGCGCTTTCAAGAAGTGACAGAAATCAAACGATATTGTGCATGAAATCACCATCTTATATACTTTTATTGAAACATGCTTTTTCCAGAAACCTGCATTTCAATAGGACATCCTTTGAATTGTTGCTTTATTGATATTTCTTAGTTTTCCTGCAACATTTGGATGCCGTCACTTTGTAAAAAAAAAACGCAGACAAACTATTCCAACAGGCCAGTTTACTAATAGATTCAAATTAATGCATCTTGCCAAAGACTTTAACGTTTTATTCCTAAATAACTCGGTCAATACCAACAATTAAACGACAATACCGTGTGAAAATAGATTGATAAAAAATCAAATCAACCACTACAGCCAGTAAGGACGAGCAGAGGCCGTGTCATATTAGGACTACGGCCATAGTTGCTCCGTTGACAAACACAATGCAAAGTAACGAAATACAGACTAAGGTCAAATTTGTACAATTGCGACAGAACGCAACTTTTCAGACGCACGGAACGCGAATCGGGTTGAAAAGTGGAGGGGCTGTGTATTACCTTTTTTCCGCACTGGCAAAAGCTAGCACGCATTTTCTGACAAAGGTGGGAACTGCAGCCTCCGCCCAACAATCATTCTAACGTTGCCCAGATTCCATCAAACTTTATCAAATTCGCTATCAGCCTTGTCGGTAGAGACGTTCTTCGATAAATCTCCCTTTTCAAAGAGCGGCGCATTCTGAGGTGACGTGCAGGTGAACATATCCTTGAGCGCCTGTCTGAACTCGGGATACCTCGCCGTATAGATGACTGGATTGGCGCAGGAATTATATAATCCTATCACGGTTAGAAAGAGATGAAGAGGGCTGTTTAGATAAGACTTGGGCACCCAGCCGAGGTTGTAGCCAAGGTAGGCGACCTGATTCGGCGTCCAGCACACGATGTAGATGATAATGACGATCAGCATCATTTTGATGACGCGGTTTCTGGCGACTATGTGTAATGACGGTCCCGCCGCTTGCGCTCCAGTATTCGTGATATCTTTGAGATCCCGGGAGTGCGCGCTGAGTTTCCGAGCGATGAGGATTTGCGTGACTAGCATGGTGATGGTCGGGACAGCGAGGCGGAGGCAGAACCATTAATACGCGATGATGGTCTGTGCGTGGGCTAATGGATACTGCTCTGCGCACTGGTTGGTGGAGGCATCAACGCCGTAGACGATGAAAGCGAACAACCCGGAAAGGATTGAAAGAAGCCAGACGATGCCGATGAAAATGGAGACACGACGTCGAGTGACGAGGTGCTTGAAGTGTAGTGGATACACAATTGCTATGTATCTCTCGATTGATATGGACATTAGGAGGTATGTCGAAGCCGTTATCGATGTCCAGAGTAGACTCTGTGTGATGACGAGTCTGCAGTAGATTTCCCCGAGCCATGTCTTTGGTAGGTACGCCGGCCAGGGGATAGGGATGAGGAATATGGACGTCAGAAAATCTGTGCAAGCTAATCCTCCGATTAGTTTATCCGTCGATCTGCTTTTATGACGACGCTGGAAAAGGACAACGACCACCATTGAGTTTCCTACGATGCCGACGATTGCGGAGATGAGCTGGAGAATTGGCACCCATGACCAGGTGATCGGGTACCAAGAAAAATCCCTGCTCTTCGTATTCCCCTCACTTGGTTCATCTGCAGGTATGGTCATTAACGTAATAGGGACGGTTATCGCTCGGGGTGTCGGGTCTTCTGTCCAGATTCTTGAGTCACTATCCTGATGATTAGAGGGCGCTGTTGAAGCTGTCACAAGGATTGAGCTGTTAATTAATGGATCATATGTCGGAAATTCTGTTGGGTCGCTCTCCAAGCTCGTCCGAAGGGTATCGTCACCTGTCGGACTCGTAGTGGTATTATCAGTCGATAACCCAACACCAGAGTTGGCTAAGACGCTAATGATCATCATCATCAATTTCATCAGAGCGAGGAGCGTCATCTTCCGTGAAGGCATCTCTCCTTGAGATAGAGTCTGCAAAGGAATAGAAATATTCTGTACAAGTAGAGTTTTTTATGTACTTGCAATATGTTTCCGCGTGGTATATGTTCATTATATCCGTACGAAGACTAGCAGTATAAAATATCATAATACAAAATAGGAAAGCGTTTCTACTTTTTGCAAGTACAGTGTATCATCAATGATACTTGATAAAAACTATATATAATTTTGGACCATATACAATGTATAATCATTCTGTTGCATCATTCACGTTTGCTTGTACAATATGCAAGGGGGGAAATTTCGCAGAATAGTATTTATTCTCCGTTTACATTTGCCATGCATTTGATATAGCAAGCAATATATACCGTGATTTTGTACATTATATGCACGCTTCTTTTTTAAACCCACAATGACCAAACCGTTGCTCACTTTATTAAAAATGATCGTGTTTCAATAGAGGGATGTGGATAGCCGAGCCTGCGATGGTTGGTTGGTCATGGAGGGAGAGGAGCAAAATCAGAAATATCGACATAGCAACATTAGGCGGGTTTACTGATAAATAACCTATTAGGAGATTACGTTTTAATGAAAGTGTAACTAGAGTGATCATTTCGTGCAACTGCACACTTGGGCTAACGTCACGTCGTGGAAAAACCCGGATAATAATTATATTCTCTATTGACTTATTGATTTTTTAGTGATTTTGTATATACCGGAGACATAAATATAATGATTTATATATGGTCCAAAATATAGTGTTTATCAAGTATCATTGATGATACTTGCGAAAAGTAGAAATGCTTTCCTATTTTCAATGATATAAGCGTGAATTTTAAAGTTCTTCAGCCAGCAATTTTTTGTCAAAAGGTATAACTCTTTGCTTTCTATGTAGAACCAATTAATCCCATTACACGCTGAATGGAAAATTTATTCGGACTCACGTTTTGAATTATCTAAAAAACAGAGAATTTATTATTTTTGTTGTAAAGACAAGGAGATATCATCTGGTAAAGGGCATGAAGTATAATCCCTACTTCAATGTACATGATGTAGTTCGGATAGAGAACGATAGCGCTAGTTCACTATACAGAATGGAAGTACTGAATTAACATAGAGCAAGAGTTTAGCATACTAATTTGTGCTTGACTAAATAATGAATAAATACTTACATTTGATTGCTGTCGAGATGTTTATCACACCGTTAGACTTAGAGCTACTAAAATATACCCAATGCTGAGTTTTGAAATGAAGAACTAACTAATTACTCGGTTGAATGATGCGACCAGCAGTTATCTCCTATATATGCCCCTCCATAAATTGATAAAAGAAAGTTGACTGCGCTGTCATGAAGTCAATTATGAACATGCGCAGAAATATGTGGCACTATTAGAGACAAACACATGGAGAAGAAACGGAAGGATGAAGATGATGATGATGATGACAATGATGATGGTAATGAAGATGATGATGATGATGATGATGATGGTGATGATGATGATGATGATGGTGATGATGATAATGATGATGATGATGATGATGATGGTGATGATGGTGATGATGATGATAATTTGATGGTGAGGATAATGATGATGGTGATGATGATGATGATGATGATGATGATGATGATGATGATGATGAGGATGAGGATGATGGTTATGATGACGATGGTGGTGGTGGTGATAACGGTGATGATGAGGATGATTGATGATGATGATAAAGATGAGGTAGATTGGGTGATGATGGTGATGGCGGCGATGGTGATGGCAGACAATAGGTCCGCGCACCGTGTATTCAACTGTGCGGACGCAAAAATGACAAGCCGGTACCGAATTCAATAGCATTACAAAGGAGCATTGAAATTGTGTTCGACTTAACTTTTCGAAAATA
>BQKZ01007921.1:19986-31638 GCA_036244855.1 Temnopleurus reevesii | reverse complement strand
TTTCAATGCAATTCTGTTTTGGAATTCCTTACCAACCTATGTCAAATCGGTACAAAATTTTCTTCACTTCAAAACTGTCCTTAAAAGATATCTAAAAACTGAGTCCGTGATGGGTCTCCATTAATCATGATTCCTTCGTACATTAATTTTGTTATATATATATTTTTTTTCTTCTTTTCATCCCTAAGTAAATTCTCATGTGTATTGGAAGTTGTAGTAAGCATATTATGTGTATCATTTCTTTTGCTTTGATGTCTATTTACTTGTTTTTGTCTTTTATTTGTAATAGTGTTTGTTTGTACTTAAAGGACCCCATTGGAAATAAGCCCTCGGCTTTCATGGGATATCCTTGTCATTGTATTTTTCATGCATTATGACGAATAAAATCAAATCAAATCAAAATCGAACAATTGCGTCCCATTTTTTCTGTGAAATAGGAGGCTTGAATTCCTTTTCAATAGAAATCATATTTTTTTTATACAGTCAAACCTGTCTACAGAGGCTACCCCAAGGGAAACAGAAAAAGTGGCCACTGTAGACAGGTAGCCTCTATAGACAGGTTCTATAACATGCATTTTCACCTGGAGGGAATCGACTTAAGTGGCCACTGTAGACAGGTGGCCTCTATAGACAGGTTCTATAACATGCATTTTCACCTGGAGGGAATCAATCTAAGTGGCCACTATTAACAGGTGGTCACTATACACAGTGGCCACTATAGACAGGTTTGACTGGATATATTTACACGTTTTTGTAACCTTATGTATGTCACATAATACAGTCTCATGGTAATTCATGTCGTTATGTGATGGCTCTTTGCAAATAATCTTCCATTTTAATGGGATAGCAGAAATTACAGAATAATAATCAAGAAAGTTGCATTTCAAATTGAAATGATTAACAAACTCTGAATATGAATAGAAATTACCACGGCCCAATTCTTGGTGTAAACATACAAAATTGCGGTACTCGGGCCGGCCTATTAAAATTGGAGACCTCGATTCCGGCCTCAGGGGCCCCCTTTCTGGTGCAAATGGGGTCTTTAACTATGAAATTAAAGCTGAAGAGTTACTCTTTACTCTCATAGCTAGGGGCAGGGATATAGGGGCAAACAGATTCTTAAATTAAGGATACGACTTGATAGAATAATTAATTTACTATTACTCCAAATCTGTCTGGTAGAGGGGAGAAAACACGTTTGTTTGACTTAAACGCTTATTACTCCACGCCAAAATAACTTCATTCGATTAAAAGCACAAACATTAAACGAACATAAACAAGTTTAAGCGAAATTGGACAATAAATAAAGAAGTTATGAATTTCTGAAGGATCTTTAATAATGATTGAAACAGTTATATTTTTAGCACATTGGTATTTTGGATCACGTGACATGAAATGATGATGACGTAGGTTCGTCACTTCTCTACAATTGGCTTATTATACAGGCCCTATCATTACATTTTAATTCTTTGTTATTTCTTTATCTTTAGAGCAAATCACTAATTGTTGATCAAGAAATGTATAAAATTGAAATAAGTTTTGTATGAAAGATGAAATGATAAATGATTGAATCAATATGATTTTAATAAACAATTAATAATCATGATAGGATTCCTTCATATAATGACTTGCTCTTATTAAGAGAAAGTGAATATTTTCAACATTATTTCATTGACGTATCTAGTTCTACTGATTTCAATTATTATATTAATTGATTGAATGAATATGAAAAATAATATTTCATTGAAAATTCCATTTTAGATCATATTGTTTTTGTACAATTTATTATGTTTGCTATCGTCTTTCCAATCCTATTTTCTTTTTTTTTTTGTATTATTTCTGTCATCGTAAATGCATAGTCAAAAATATATTCCTTTAAAACATTTTTCAGTGTAACTGTAAGTTTGCTTTCGCGAAAGCATTATTACAACACACAATACAAATTTCTTTTTAATGTAAGGTGGTGCCGGGGTAAGGTAGGGGTGGGGTAGACAGCGGACACGACAGAATGACATCCAGATGGTTTGATTCGATGTTTTCTTTAATTCATCTTCTAGGGGCCCGCGCCTTAAGAACAGGAAAAGCGGGGTCAAAAACATTGTGTTACAAAAAGTCAAGCTTGCAAAAAGTTGAGAAAATATTGTAATGTTTACAATCGTAAATCAGTAAACCAATTAAATCATAGTCGACCATTATTATTACGAGCACCTGGATTGTAAGGGCATGACAATGATAATACCTGTATAAGACAATTTAGCTCACATTTCTTCTTGCTAAGAATGTTTTATAACAACTTCATGAAATAATATAATTCTAATTTATCCCCTGTCGCCTTAATTTTCTTCTATAACTATTTTCACAAATTAACAATCGTTATTTCATTCTCTACTTTTAGCCAGATGTAATAATGCCTATATATGCCTATTAGCGCAACATAATCTTCTCTCCATATAAGATATCTTAAATCATCATTCATGCCATTGCTAAAACTGTAACATCAAATATCTCAAGCCAATTTAGCCGTAAACATTTCAAAATCCATATTACATGCAGAATTGAAGCAATCCCACACCCAAAACCAGTTTTGCATTCATTACACTTATTGTCCTGCTACTAACAAAGGGAAACCTCGCACAAGGCTCAACAAACCGTGCACGGACACGTACACACAACAACACATAATATTTCCCTATATGTCTATGTACAAAATCAATCCTCTATCTCCACAAAACACAACTTCTTAATACCTTAGATTACGCATTTCCTATGCACAAATTCCAAATTTGTTAACATAATCATGAATTGTACATTTTACTCTTTGCTTTACTTCACAGTCGGTATAGAAAATAATGTCAAATTCTAACAAATATAACAATTTATAAGCAGAAGTCAAAATAAACCATGCTTACCTATATAAAGAACAGGAAAAGCGGGGTGACGGTCACGTTCAAATTAACTGATACTGCGACCTCCTTATAGAATGGTAGGATATGGGGGCTTCCCATGCACCCTCCGAACACATTTTTTAACTTACATTGTTGGAATCCTTAGAGTGTCCGATTAACGAATTCAGTTGTTGCCAAGAAGAAATCGTGTCCCATGGGGGTCATTGGCGGCCATATTGGCGGCCATCTTGGATTTTCAATGAAAATCGCTAGTTTCCATAACTTTTGAAGTATACAACGTACATTGACAAATAAAACACTGTTATAGACTAAATGCAACATGAGGAATTCAATGAAATGATTATTTTCACGATTTAAGCAAGATAAATGCATGAAAACGCCAAAACTATGAAAAATCCAATGCATTTTTGACTGAAAGTTGCGCAGTTAGTCGTGTATAATCTTTCATAAGTAAATTTTACTTCGTCTATTTAGATCACTGTCAAGAAGGTTTTATTATATCATATGAAAGAAATAAATGAACAAAGTAATACCTGAAAGGAAATTTTGAATCTAAATGAAAAAATTGAATCATGCAAGTTTTCAAGAGTGTTTTCATGAAAATACTATTTCGTTTAAACACGTGGTCTACACTGAATTTTGAAGTATGTGTCAACATTTTTATATGTAATTATTGTTAGAATCAGGCGAAAAAAAATAAGCATTATATGTGCTTGTAATCATGATAAGGATAATACTTATAATGAAAATATGAATTATATTGATAATGATAATAATAATGGTAATTATAATCATAATAATAATAATAATAAATAATAATGTTGATATTACGCAAGATTGTGTAGCGCTCAGTCACAAACGGGTTCAATGCGCTTTACATAATGAATGCATGATTAATTGTTGTTAAATTAGTCGTTAATTAATAAGTTGTTAAAAATGACAACGGCTAATATAAGTCAATTCAATGTGGATAAAGATGATGTATTAATGCAACTTTTACTTCGGGCAATTTGTACATTAATCGCTTTTCTGCTTCAACAAAGTTTTAAGCAAATTAATTGTCAAAATGTTTGGCTTAAAAATTCCTTTCAAATTAGGTTGACAAAAGACAATATTTAAGTAGTAAAAAACAAGTATATACATGTTCATCAAGAAGTTGTGAATTAACTAGTATGGGGCATTTTGTAAAGAGCAATATGAATTCCAAATCATGAAACTACTGAAATATTACAGGAACAGTAAGCTGTATGCAATCTTTAGATTTTACGCTTCTTTAATCTCTAATAATTCTTATAAAATTCATGATATATTCAATGTCTAATCCTCCCCCTTCTCATGCTACTTCTCCTCCTCTTCATCGCCATCCTCGTCCATTTCCTTATTAGCATTCTAAAGCAAATTAATGAGAGAAGTCACTGTGGGAAGGACAGGTAAATTTGACCACACGGAATGGCTCCAGGATACTGTCCGTTGTCTTCTGCTACCATTTGATCAGGATCTGGGGCACCAGGGTTTGGGGCACCAACGGATCGGCTGGCGAGCTTGTCTGAAAATGGCAATGCATTTGTTCGCCCATCTATCATGGGGAATTATATTGTCTCTGCAAGGTGGGGAGCTTGGAGAAGACTACCTTATATTTGGTCGCCAGAGTAACTGTTCTCCAAGTTGGCAGCCATTTTGTGCCTGTAGATTGCCAACTCAATGACTCCATATGAGGGGTAAAAAACATAGTTCGAAATTTCACAACTTTTCAATAGATCATCCAATTTGGCTCACATTTTTACAGTTTGAACATGATCTCCATCCACCGACCGCAAATTAATGTCTAGGATTAATTCCCCGTTGATAATCATGTAGTAACTGTTGGTAATTTTTCACTCGTCACCGTTAAACCATTGTAGAATTTTATCATCGTCGTCATGCTAGAAATCTTTCGGGTTTTATGTTTTTGTTCTCCCACAGCACCTTAATTACCACCCACTGCTCCTGGAATGGGATGGGGGAGATGTCACCCCTTAAGGTATTGTACCACATTTGCATCCACCAACTCTTAGTTCAGCTTGCAGCGGGGAGCAGCTTTCCTTAATACCCACCCCTTATGGCGGGCCATTTACAATGTTCCAGAACTGTGTTGATATAATCGAGGGGTGGTGGTGGTGTGTGTGTGGGGGGGGGGGTGGGGTTAGGGGGCGCGAGGAAGGAGTTTTGGGGTGTTTTACGGGACATTTGAACAACACCTGTTCGATAAGGTGGCTTTGGACGGGGCCCACTTCGGGTCCACTTCAATATTATGTCTATTAATTCCCGCAATGCACTAAGATTCCATTGATCGTCTTACAACCAAGCAAATCTTGTTTCTGTCTGGCCCAGTCTTAATACCGTGCATTTACAAGTTATCCCACCAATGAGTGTATTCACAAAGCTGTAGTGTCCTAGGAAAGAGCATACCGATCCAGGAAGGGTATGAGCTTAGGATACACATCGATGTTAGCCCTAGAACCCATGATACAATCCAGGTGCATATAGTTGTCCACTTCAAAGCGCTCATAATGCTGATCAGTGTTAACCTCTTTACACCGGTTGACACTGTCCAGTGTAGTCTCTGGATCCCAGCAAACATTCTTAGCACCACTGAAGTAGAGAATCGGAAGATCAAGGTGCTTCAAAGCTGTCAAGTACTTCTCTGATTTGAGCCTTTGTTTTGAGTTGAAGTCAGGAATGTACTTGTCCTGGCCATGTTGGTCGACTAGTCTGCCTGTACGCATACACAGTGCAAAGTGTTTGAGACGCGTTGCATGTACGTAACCATTCCATTCCTGAAGAGTAGCGTGTGTGAGCTCGTTCACATATAGATGTGACCATAGTAGACTGTATGTGAATGTAACACGATGACACACGTCACTGTCACAGTGCTCTCTCGTATCGGTCGTCAGGTCCACTACCTTGTCAACGAACCAGTTGACCACACGCTGATTCCAAGCGGTCCGATCATCTGGATAGGCAGATATGCCTTTCACGCCGATCCCATAGAGGATAGACGGAAGTCGGGCATAGGACTTTGCTCTGTTAAGAGCTCCAACGGTGAGACTGAAACCCGCCTGGGATGACACCAAACATCGGATCTTACCCTCAAGATGGCCTCCCAGTAAAGCAACATGCGCTGTCACACCGCCAGCACAATGAGCAATAAGCTGTAGATCAGCGTGCCCAGTCTGCGCCAGGATGTAGTCAACAGTCGGTGGGACATCCTTCGCTGCTGCATCCCCTATGTAACCGACTTCCTTGCATGAAGGCAGCATGATGGAGTAGCGCAAGTCAACCACCCACACATCATACTCATTAGCAACAAAGAACTCGACCATGTTTGTGTCCACTGTATCGAGAGTGAAGATACGACTGGACACACCGAGACCGTGAAGGAGCAGCAGAGGGCCTTTAGATCCTCCTTGGAATCTGACCAGAGGTAGCTGAAGACCGTCTATAGCCTCGACACGGTGAATCTCCGGCATCTTCCCTCCAAGATTGAGTTGCCTTTGTGTTCTCGGCTGAGTCTCATGTCTGAATGGGACACCGATATGAGATGTGTTGAATGTGCCATAGATGTCTATCAGCACACCAGCAAAGAATCGTCCAAACTTGATGGTCCACTCTATCTGCTCTCTGTGACTCTCTGTGTTGATTATCTTTAGTGTCTTCAGCTGTTGTAAGAAGTTGACTAACTTGATTTTCAGAATTCCTGTCCCAACTAGCTCACTTTTGTCGTTATGCTCGCGAACTGTTACTGCAAGAGTCGTGGTATCTCCAACCCCAATCTCTAAGAAGGAATTCTTCTCAATGACCTTGATGCCTCTGAAATGAAATGAATTCTCATGATCATGTAAGTCCATCTCATAGATCATCTCTCTCACCCTTGAGCTCTCATCGCTTTGTCTGAAGAGACGGAAGGTTCCATTGGAGACTGTGAGTGGGTATTGAGATAGAGCCTTGCATGACACCGTACCATGTAGAGTGGCCCTATGCTCGGGATCTACGTTGAGCATGTGTTCTACATCTTCGCTCAAGATAGTTAGGATGAACTCACAATGATGATCTACGCCCTCTACGGACAGGTAGCCAGTCATTCGTTCGGTGAATCTCAGACCTGGCTTCATCTTCTCTTTCACTGATCCCGCTGAAATTAGAATGAAATAAAACATAGAACCCTTGATTAGAATTCAGTAATACTTTAATATGAAATTTAAAGAAAATACTATTCTTGACTGTGAGTTTTTATTTATCTTATTCTCCGTATTCGTTTTGAATGTTGTACCTTGTTGTACCTTCTTCAGAATACCGTAAAAAAACAAAAACATAAAGAGTGTCAATGTCATATGATAATAATATGCGTTTTTATACAGCGCTCTACCAGTTCCTATCGAAGCTGACCAAAGCGCCCACAGTATTATTCTCCGGTCATTGGATTCATAGCACGTCACCTGGTAGACGCGCATTGCTAAACCAACGGTTGTTTCCTACCAGTACGCAAACAGCACCTGGGTGAGAGTGGCCAGTGTGTATGAGGGCCAGCGGGAATCAATGTGATTGAAGTCGACGGAGGAATTGCTGCTTTATAGCCATCAGCTGGCAACATAGATGTCCAGTTTCAGCCCACTTGAGCCTCGTGACACATTTTGATGTGACGAAATGCGCTTACATTTGCTACTATGATTATGTGTCCTGCATTTCGTTGGTCGTCATTTGAAGCCAGGGCCATTGTGGTTATTCATTGCATTTAATATTGAAATGGACACATCCAAGAACATAACCTTACTTCTTTGTTTTTTTTTAGATTCTGAAGCACAACTTTAAGAAGTATTTAAATGCTTTTATGGTCTTTATACTTTATATAGTGACTGTTACCATGGCAACCATGATATATTATAATGTGAAACGCAATGTGCTATGTTTCACAGTTGCCATGTGTATCAAATTGTAAAAGGCACATCATAGAATTTTAACACCGATACAATGCCCAAATATAGCTAATAAGTTTCATTTTGCACTAAAAAAGCAGATCTGAGCATCTAATTCATATTACCATGGTAACGAGTGAAATGTTTTGGGTTAAATGTACTCGGTTAGTTTGGTAAGTTTGTCTTATAATTTTTTTTCTTTTTGCCTCCAGTTGAAGGATTTTATTTACAACAAAAACAAACATGACATGGTAAATAATTACACAAATTATAGTTTGGACTTATAGTATTGAAATAATGATGACATACATGAGAACATGAGAACAATAAACGGGAATGTTTTTTAAACAACAGGAACTTCAACTTCTCACCACGCAAGACCCGAACAGCACGTTTAAGAACTCGAGCGGCATCGTTTGTCTTATAATAATAATACAAAAAAATAATAAAACACTTTTATATAGCGCATAACACAATCATGCGAAAGTCCCTAAGCGCTTAAAAACAAAGAAAAGAGAAAGAAGTCAGAGGAACTGGGATTATCAGCACATTAGTTATTTTTAAAGAGATATGTTTTCAAGTTTCTTCTGAATTTTTCATATGGTGTAATATTTGTGAGGTAGTTTGGGAGGCTATGTGAGAATGATCTCTCACCATATGATTTTGTAGCCGTTTTAGGTACAGTGAACTGTATTCTTTAACTAGAACGTAGTGATCTGTCAGGTTTATATCAAATGAGCAATTCTGTGAGATAAATGGGTGCTAATTGATGAAGGCATTGATAGGCTATATAGGGAGAGCAGTTTAAACTTGATTCTGCATTTAATGGGTAGCCAATGTAGTTTTATCAGAACAGGGGATATTGCATCATATTTCTTTGTTTGTGTTACAAGCCGTGCTGTTGAGTTTTGAATCCGTTGTAGTTGATTAGATGGTAGACCAAAAAGTAGACTGTTACATGAGTCTAGGTGAGAGAGTACAAATGCATGGATAATGCGTTCGGCGGTTTTCTTGTTCAAGAACTTGCGGATCTTGCCAATTTTGTACAGGCCGAATGATGCCGCACGACATTTATGCGAGATGAAATTTTCAAACGTGAATTTTTTGTCAAAGATAACATCAAGATTTCTACAAGATTGGGCAGCCTGAACAAGGGGACCATCGAGGATTAATGTTGTTATAGGGGTCGATGATCTATAACGTGATGTTATGTAAAGAAATTCAGTCTTTGTGTCATTGAGTTTTAGGCCATTCACTTGAGACCATTTCTTGACTTGTTGTACACAATTTGATATTGTTAAAGTGACATCAACTGCATCATCTCTTTTTAGAGGAATCTACAATTGAGTATCATCAGCATAGAACATCTTTTGGGTGTGATGAGAGTCTATAATATTTTCAAGAGAAGAGGTATACATAGTGAACAATACATATTGGCCCAAGTACTGAACCATGGGGTACTTCTTGAGCAATAGAATTTGTTATGATTGTTCATGCCGTATCACTACGGTATGAGTACGTGGTGATACATAAGGCTCTATCCAATCAAGGACTTTGCCACCAATTTTATACCGCCTAATTTGCAAGCGTTTTAACAATATGTCATGTCGAATGGTGTCAAAGGCACTCGAAAAATCTAACAGTGCTAATATCACTTCCTCTCCCTGATCAACGTTAAGAAGTATACCATTTGTTACACGTAACAGAGCAGTCTCGACACTGTGCATTGATCGGTATGCAGATTGACATTTCGCCTGCAGATCAAAAGTATCTACATATTGCTGTATTTGGGATACAACAATACGCTCTAGAAGCTTAGAGCAAAAACAAAGATTTGCAATTGGCCGGTAGCTTTTCCAGATTTAACTTTGTGCTAAAAATGTATGAAATGTCTAGATATTTTACAAATATGCGACTGTTACCATGGCAACTCTTATTCATGTTGATACAAAAATATTTTATCAGACTTCTCCATCAAAAACATCAAGGAATATCCTGGCATGCAGGTTTTTACCAGTTTATAAGAAATATTAGTATCTATAATGACCATTATTATCAAGATGAAAATCCGGATTTTGGAGGGTCGTTGCCATGGCAACTGCATTTTTTGACAACCTTGTGCATCTCGATGCAAGGGTAGTCCACCCTAGAAATGTTCCCCATGAATCATAGAACATTTCTATATAGGACTCCTCCATCTCTCTTTTCATTTCACCTTGACCCTATCGTGGTTTTGCTCCCTAGGTATATATGAGTAGGGGTATCGGGATTGGCACTGAAGCAAAATCATTCTTTTGATGAACGTGAAAGGGATTATTAACATAGGTTTTGATATCGCTCGCAAAAATACTTCTGTTAATTTTGAAACCTTCTACGATTGTTCAGTTTTGCATAACATATTGCATCAAGTTTATCTGAATACATCATCTGGCCAGATATTTGACGAACTTAATATTTGTTTAAGCTGGACATCCCTCTGTTTGAATTTTTTTTCAACTTGTTTGGTGGATTCGTGACAGAGTATGCAAAGAAATACTACTACTACTAATATTAATACATAACATTTATTAGGCGCTTAATACGGATGTTTCTAAGCGCACAGTATTCTAATTACGGAAAGATTATTAACCGGTAAATTAAGTGAAGAAAAAGAGGAGGAATGAATAATACACAGGTAACATTAAAAAATTAACAAAACAAATTAACAAAAACAGTGGCGATCAATTAAATCACTGTAAATATAGTGCGCACCTCCACTGACCGACCCACAACAATATTTTACTGTTTAAAAAAATATGTTTTTAGCAAAGATTTGGATTGAGATACAGAGGGGGCACGATGAATAGATACGGGCAGTTTGTTCCAGAGAGTGGGGCGATAACTGAAAAGGCGCGGTCATCATAATGAGTATGGGTTCGGGGTCCAGGTGCTAACTGAAGTGTTGAAGATGAACGAAGAGTTCGAGACGAACCAAGTGAACGTAAGGAAATGAGATTTGAAAGGTAGGAGGGGGCTAAGCCATTAATAGCTTTGTAGCACAGAAGAAGAATTTTGAATGATATGCCATGGTGAATTGGGAGCCAGTGTAGTTATTTCAATATTGGGGTTTGTGCTCTGATTTACGTGAGAGAGTCAAAAGACGAGCAGCGCTATTCTGTACCCTTTGGAGTAAGTCTAGATGTGACTGAGGGATGCCAGAAAGAGAAGAATTACAATAGTCGATGTGGGATGAAACAAAAGCATTGACTACTAGTAAAATTTGACCAACGACTCGGGATTTTTTTGCGCTCTCTGTAAGTTTAGGGATAACTGCTATGGAACCCCATCCTTCTTTTCTACGTCCCTTTAATAGGGTTCATTTCGCCATCTTTTTGTGTTCATTAAAGAAAAATGTGAGTTATAAGGTATAGAAAAGCTGAACTGTCCTATTGTCCTATGAATGAGAATGATTCGAATTAGCAGATATTAATTGTTTCACTATGTGAAACGACTAACGTGTAGCAAGCAGAAAACCAACTCACAGAAATTTGATTTACAGAACGATTAACAATATTGACATCAGACAACCCGCAACTCAAAAAGAAATCTTTGTGTATTCCGTCTTCCAATTGATTATACATTTATTTATCTGCAATTTTTATAACACTGTATAGGCACCTTCTTGCTTTTGAATTGATCCCCAATAATTAAAATGCTTCAACAGCACGTCTATTAGGTACGAAGTATGCTTTCTCACATATCCTGGACTTTTTTACGCACGAATATACTTTTATATGTAAGGACAATAAGAATTA
>BQKZ01007920.1:0-12268 GCA_036244855.1 Temnopleurus reevesii | reverse complement strand
AAAAAAAAAACACTGTGATAATTCTACCCACGATTCTAGGTACAGGACACATAAACAAGCTTAATTATCGCGCAAACTTAATATTACATTGTCTATACCCACCCCCTCTTAGCCTGAAAACCAACCGGGAAATATATCTAATACACCATGCATGCCGTGCGATTCAGCCCGGTCCCACGTATTTGATTTCTCGTATTGACAAAACCGCGAATAATACACCGTAATAAGTCTAACAACAGTTCTAGGTTCACGATAAAGAAAAGAGCTTAATTATCATGCAAACTGAATTTCATATTGACGATACCCGCCCTCCCCTCTCTTCCAAGAACCCACTAGGAATTCTAATAAACAACACATCAACTGCCGTACGATTTAGCCTGGTCCCACGTATTTGATTTCTCGTATTGACAAATCTCGAGAAAAAAAAAATGATAATTCTAATCACGATTCTTGGTACTGGGCAAATAAACAAGCTTAATTATCATTGAAACTGAATGGTGCATTTTCCCAACCCAAACCTTCCCTATCTTCCTAAAAACCTACCAGGAATTCTAATACACAGTACATGCCGTACGATTCAGCCCGGTCCCACGTATTTGATTTCTCGTATTGACTAAATCGCGAAAAAATACATCCTATTAATTCTAACCACGATTCAAGAACCAAGGCGAAGAAACAAGCTTAATTATCATACAAACTGAATTCTATATTAACGATACCCACCCTCTCCTCTCTTCCAAGAACCAACCAGGAATTCTAATACACCATATACATGCCGTGCGATTCAGCCCGGTCCCACGTATTTGATTTCTCGTATTGACAAAATCGCGAATAATACACCGTAATCCTTCTACCCAGCGACGCGGGAACCGTGACAGAGGAACAAACACTGACAGGGCGCGATCGATGGAGGGTAAACCCAAACTTGTTGAAACAGTATAAATTAGAGAGATTCCTGGAGTAAACAGGAGAGAAAGAGGTGAGATCTGGTAACAGAGCTGTCAAGAGTTCAGCAACCTTTCATCGTATGCATATTTGGTGCCTGCGTGCATGGGTTTGCATTCAGTTGTAAGAATGTGAAAATGTGACAGCGTAAATACCATTCAGACCAATGCATTCGGTTGGATAGAGTCCATCACACACCATACGGCCGGGTTACGATGCGATTTAGTAAATAAATGTAGCAGCATTCACTATGGTCATTTTGAAACATAAAATCTGCTTAATTACTTTTTCGTAAAACGCATGTAAATAATCAGCTTTATACAGATAAAAGCGTTTTAAATCGAAGACAATCCTACAAGTGCCTCAACTGCTATATGAGTCGGAATCGATGTGACATATCTCCCGATGAGAAAACTTCCAATATGCCAATTTCTCGAGCTAATTATTCATCTGAGTATCTAAAACCTCAATCAAATATGCTTGATGTCTTCAAACGTTGCTGACGGAGAGATACATTTAAAACTTGTCAGAAATCGGATTGTAAGCCGATCGTAAGGTGTCCGGTTGGCTTTACAGTCGCATCTGTCTCAGCGCCATCTGTCTGAAGTGACCCCTTGTCAAATTGATCATCAGGACCGAGTTAAATCCATTAAAAAGGAATCCTTGTCCATGCAAGTTCCATAGATATATCTTTATGAATAAGGAGTAGTAAGGCGTGTAATTTCAAATTCTGAGACAAAATTACTATGAATAAATCTGCGCCTTGGAAGCTTGTGTGCAAATTTACCTCAAACTTACTGAGCATCTTTTATTCTTAAGTAGGTTAAAATCTTTGAATTACCCTTATCTTATTTGGCGGGTTCAGATGATTGCTTCATATTGCTCATTTTGGGGATTTGACCCGTCTTTTTCACACCCATGACTCTAAGCTGTGACTCCAGTCTTTAATCTCCTTGGTTTGATTTTTCACCAACGTGTGAAGGTTTACTCGGGATCTTAGTAGGGTGCATTTTAATTGCTTTCCGACTGGTAATGCAACAGCGTTTAGCAGAATAATGGCCGACTCACACCTTTACATTTTTAGCTTGCGTCGGCACAGGGGCTTTGAAAATTAAAAACTCTCCCCGAGTTCATGGTAAATACGCTGATCAGACAGTGGACTGACGTTCGGCTTGCGCTCAAGAAGAGTACGTTGAAGGTCAGTCCACCGTATGACCTGCGTCTGAATGCGTCAAGGGACCGTCTTCAATTTTCAAAAACGCTGTGCGGACGCAGGCTAAAAGCGCAAATGTGTGAGTCGGCCATAAGTATAGTCTTTAGGGGCATACTTTTTAACATAATGTTACTCGACAGTTATAAGAATTGTAGCCTTTGTCTTATCAATTGTTTCATATCTACGGCTGATGTTACAAGGAGGGATTATTGTGCTCAATTTGTATTGAGACCAACATGCCATTTGATCAGCACATTTGCTCTGGATATTATCTCTAATTTCATAATCAATATTATCGTTATTGTTACTATTATTATAATTATTGTTAGTATTATTATTAAATTATTATGATCAGTATCAGTTTGTGATTGAACATCATTTTACCAATCTTTTAGATCTGAACAAATAAATAAGGGATGGAGGAGTTTAAATAGCGTAGAGCAGAGACAAGAACCACTATTGATGTCACTGGTGCAGTTGCTGTCTTCCGACACTTATTATTCTTGTTGTTGTTGATGATGTTGTTGTTGTTACTGGCGTCTTGGTAGCTCATATTACATTTGGTTTTATTTATTGGTGAGCTCCATTCACAGGCTCAAAAAGGACAGTATTCTTCTTTTAGAATTCAATTTTCAAGCCACGGGAGTATAGAACCAGACTTTACAGGAATTCGAGCCATCACGAACGCACTATATCACTCCATTCACGTAGCCTCGCCAGCGGAAAGTGGTCACTCGAAATCTTGTGTTTCATTCATCAATCTGATTAACTTCAACACTTTTTTAACAAGATGTTACTCGAAAAGTATTAGAATTGAAGCCTTTGGCTGGCCAATTGTTTCGTATCTAAGGCTGAAGTGCTAAAGAGCGATCATTGGGCTTAATTTCTATTGACGGTTCTGTGCCATCCTATTGTTATCAATATCATTAATATTATGATTTTATTATTATCAATATTATTAATATTATTATTATCATTATTAAGCCATCATGATAAATGTCATCATCATAATGATCATCTGTTTGTCTTTAATGAAATCTCACTTTACCCAAACTTTTATTGAACATACCTCGGTAAGTAGTAGAGAGAAGAGGATATGATATAGCGTAGACTAGAGACAGAAACCGCTATTGTTGTTGTCGTCGCAGTTTCTGTTTTCTGACTATTGTTGCTGCTGTTGTGGTTGCATCCGTCTTTGTAAATTATATTAGATATGATTTTATTCACTGGCGGGCTCCATTCACAGGCACCAAATAGATTCTATTCTACTTTCTAGAATTTAAATTTTCAAGCCATGGGAGCATAGAGCCAGACTTTGCAGGAATTCAAGCTCCCGCGATGGCACTATATCACGCCATTCACGTAGCCTCGTCAGCGGAAAGTGGTCACTCGAAATCTTGTGTTTCATTCATCAATCTGATTAGCTGCAAGCATGCTTTAAAGCCCAGAGAGGTAACCCGAGAGTTTGTTTGGTCCAGTTTCATCGAATTCCTTAATTACCAAGGCACCATTCCTTGCCTTCGAGTGCCTCTGGTTCCATATAAATCTCAACTCGGGGTTGGCTGTCCCCTTTGGAGTTGTGCCATGAATCTTAATCGGGTCTAATCAAAGAGACTTTGGGAAATTGTTCTTAAAGTTACGGACCAAGGAATGAAAGGGGAAAATTAAAGGGGAACCAACCCACGGAATTGTCATTAAATTAAGTAAAGTCAGCTGAGCAAACTGTGACAAAATGAGCAAAATCGAACAATCCGTTCAAGGGTTAAGAATTTTTCAAATTCACAGAGATTTGACGATCCCTACCTCTGATGGGGATCTGTGCGATCGACAACGTCGGGGGAATCTGTGACGTATTTCACACAACTTCTCATTCAATTTGTACATATATTTTTTTCATGGCTTAATGTAAATTTTAGAGAACGGTTGCAAAACGATTTTTCTCAAACTACATGCAAAATCGATATAGAAATACTATACCCTAACCAAATTAGCATTTTTTTTTTTTTACTTTGCTCCATTCAATGAAAGCACGTTAATTCCAGGGGTTGGTTTCCCTTTAAAGTTACAGACCAAAGCATGAAAAAGGAAAATTAGTGACTAGAACGTCAATTTCTGTTCACACAAAGGTTCGAGGTTTGGCTTCTGATTTTGTTCTGATCAATCGGACACCTCGCTTTTATAACACAAAATAATCTATTTCCTTAGAATGAGACAATAAATCCGTAAGTCATGTTTTGAAGAACAATCATAAGTCGGTTCTGATTTCAAGATTATTACAAATGAGCAATTGAATTCACGTTCGACTTACTTTGCCGAAATAGATTGTATAGTGTTTGATTTACATCTCTCTCGCTCTCTCTCTCTCTCTGTCTCTCTCTGTCTCTCTCTTTCTCTCTCTCTCTCTCTCTCTCTCTCTGTCTCTCTTTTTTTCCTCTCTCTCTCTCTCTCTCTCGCTCTGTCTCTCTAACTCTCCCTGTATCCCTACCCTTATTTCTTTTGCGCTCTCACACAAATCTAGGTTCTATTTTCTCTTTGCATTTTACCTCACTAACATAAAAAAAACGCTCCTTACCTGCGGAAATGTGAAGAAGAAAAAAACTTAGAGAAAAAAAAACACTTGAGATAAGTTCAAAAACTTGAAATGATTGAGCAAAACTTCTTCCAGATCGACTCAAGGAAAAAAACCGCAGAACCACATGGGAAAAACAAAATATTGATGACTAGTGTTATCCGTCTTCCATTCTTTGTGTTTTACATGCTACGCATTGATATTATGTGACATTTCAATGGCATCGTACTAAAAATCTTTCGATCAAGTTTACAATTGCCTTTATTCCCTCAGTAATTCCACCTTCCCCTTTCTCTCGTCGCCCTGTGGACCTTGGATTCTTCTCCCTCTCTCTCTCTCTCTCTCTCTCTCTCTCTCTCTCTTTCTCTCTCTCTCTCCTGAACATGCATTTGCAATTTCTTTTAACCCCCTTTAGCAAGTTCACCTTCCCCTTTCTTTCTTCAGGTCATGGACCATGGTGTCTACTCCTTCTTTCTCTCTCGCTCTCATTCTCTCTCTCCTTCTGTCTCTCTACCCCTTGCTCTAATTCTCTGTCTGTCTGTCTGTCTGTCTGTTGTTCTATCTCTCTCTCTCTCTCTCCCCCCCTCTCTCTCTCTTTCTCTCTCCACTTATCTCATTCTCCTCGTTTCCACCCTCATCATCACCTACGAACCACCCATCCAGAGGCCATTTCTCACCCTCTCATATTATCTCATCCCACCCTTAACAAGGTTTGAATCGATCTCTCTTTTACCCGTACATCACTCTAGCCCCGAGCTTGTCATTTTCCAAGGCCGTGGTCTGTCCAAACATTGGGCAGGGGCGGATCCAGGAGTTGTAAAAAAAAAAAAAAAAGGGAGCTCTCGATGGCCTGACGAGCAAAAAAATGGTTTTCAAAGATGGGGCGGATGGAAGCCACTGACATGCTGAAATTGCGGCTTCCATCTGCCCGGTTTCTGAAAGATATTTCTTGGCTTGTCAAGGCATCTAGGGCTTAAAAAGAAAAAAAATCGGGAATGGAGGGGGGGCGCAATTCCTTTAGTGCCACGGTGCTGCTAAGTGGAATGCTGTGCCCCCTCTACTCCTCCCTCAGCCGATTTGCTGATCTTTTGTGCCTGTTTAAATATATTTGAAATAAAAAATAAACAAACAAATACTCGTATTAATATGCAAAGAATAACCCTGTGATTGTGATAAATTGAAGACCCGACGTTAGGGAGGAAACAATATTTCAACCTTCTTTGAAATGAATAGCATGTTGAAAAAAAACATTCCCTTACATCCTTTGTTGCTATTTTAGGTTTTTCTCGAAAGTGAGCACGTTGTAGCGAGGCATGTACGCTGTTTTATCGACCTCCGTTGTTTTTATGCAATGGTTATGCTTATATTTTGGAGATCCTATTCTAGACATTTTCCTCAGACTCCACCATCTTTTCGTGCATCAGTCATACTTCTACGCAAATTTGAACGCTGAACATGGGAAAATATTGCCATAGATTGATTATTTTTAATGCTTCAGCTCGCCTTGTAAAGGCGCCGTCCCACTAACCCAAATTGGGTTACGAATGGACGAGGAAACGATTCGACTTTAACTTTTAAAACTTGCAACTCTACCTTTAATATTTTTGTAAGTCTGCTCCTCTACGTTTTGTTTAATTGATTCGCAAAACGCTCGTATGTCTCTGCATAATTTTTTGCATACACCTTTGAAATTTTCCAAAAACCTTAATTAGTTTTATAGACTACGTTAATTAAAAATAATCGGTATTTTTTTCGTAAAAAAAACAATTTGCAACAAGCCACGTCGTAAGCCAGCGTTTGATGTTTGTCTTTGTTTGTAGGGTCACTCAAAGTGCTGTAGTTTTATTTCAATTCTAAACTTAAATTTTACTTTTCTGAGAAATTAATCATTTTGGCCTACTCACGGCATGTTGATAATCGTATCAGAAGATAATTACATATAGGAAACAACCGTCAATGTGTACATTTGCTCGGCCAAGGATTTAGTTCAGCGGTATCTGCGAATATCTTCACCAAACGACAAAACTTTGACTAACATCTTTGAATTAAGGTCGTACCCAACAGTCAGTCACGATATATTTATATTTTTGCCTCATTTTAGGTTAAACGCGTATATCAGTTTTTAGAGAGATGGCGCCTCCGATGTTAAATTTTTTTTCACGGCCTTCAGGTGAAGAGCAGCTTTTGGATAATAGCAGGCTTTTTACCGTCATTAAATGAAAAAAAAACTGCAAATGAAATACAATACTTCGTGAGCTGTAGTAACAAAAAATAAAATACCATAATGCAGTCTTTTCAATAGGAAATTAGTAAATATTCATAGTTTGAATAAAATTGACCCAGAATGGCTTAATTTTCGCGAAACAAAAATAACGACATGTGCCGCTCTCTTCCACAGCACATCGCCTCATGTGCAAAATGAATGCGAATTCGCACTCCACACACAATGCCACCGTATGCTCCATTTATGTTATCCAATCAATTAAATCCGCGTCCGTAAAATATAATTTTGGCCTATAGCTTAAACCGATAGATTAGTTTTGGGAGAGATTGCGCTTCAAGGTATTTAACTACTTTGTGAGCTGCAGTAAAAGTATTCTCATAATGCATTTTTTTTATAGCAAATTAGAGCATGTTCATAGTTTGTTTGACTAACATCGATCTAGAAATGGCTAAATTATCAAGAAACAAATGTGACATCATGTGTCACTGTCTTCAACAACACATCGCCTCACGTACAAAATGAATGGGTATTCTCACTTCACACAAAATACCACCGCAAGTTGTATTTAATCTATCGAATGAATTAAACCAGCATCCGTAAAATATAATTTTTGGCTTCTAACTTAATTTCATATGTGTGTATACTTTGTTTTCTTGCAAAGTATTGTTGTCATGCAAAGTAACATGATCATTATTGAATTCCATTCTAACAATAGTTAATTTATTCATATCATCGCTTTGCCTTTCCATTTTCATCTCACATAACCCTCGATGGATCGTTGTTTTGACTATGTACGAAATGTATTTCTGTTTCCTGATCGAAATCATTTTCGTCTCCGCTCCGTTTTTGACGTAACACGATCCTTGGGACAATTACAGCGGCTTGTCGACATTAGTATTGGATGGAACTAATAAAGGTTGGCAAAGTGTCGCGTTACATTTCCTGATATTAATGCTATTTTTATGCGTGAAATTTCATCTGCGCTCTAAAAAGTGAAATGTTCAAGTGAATTGACATTTTAAATGTGTTGGATCAACGTTCCAGTGTTGGATTGAACATGTTTGTGTGAATTTACCATTTCTAAAGGTCGTGACTCCTTTGGAAGATTATGATTAACCAATTGTGTTTTTAACGTTTGCTTAGAACATGTATGAATATCTGAAAATGTTTTGCCGGATATTTGTTCTTATTGAATTTTGTTTTGGAATTTTCATACAACGTGTAATTTATTGATCAAAGATACTTTAATATATTTTATAGCACATTGCTAGAGAATAATCAAATTCATTCTTGTGTCATTATCAAGAACAAAAAATATGTTCTGTCTGTTGAAATTTCAAAATTTCCCCTGCCATTGACAATAGGTCCATTTCATACAAATAATAGATCTGACATGATACAACATTAATAAAGAGAATGAATCTGTGAAGATTACACTTTTCACCAAAAGAAGGGGCTACCCTGGGGTTGATTTCATTCGTACTGGGACGAAATTTTAGGACTCTGTATTTCCCAACGTGTAGTGGCTAAAGGCGCTCTCACAATAGTTGTTGCGCTTATATTAATGCGTGCCGAGCTTAACTGTAATTCATCAAACGCTGAGTGTGCGCAAAAAAACCCAACGACGTTGAATACATGATGTAAACGTTTGACGTACGCTCATGCAAGCGCCAATCAAACCGTCAACATGGTCAAGGAGATCCAATAGTGGAGTTTTGAATTTGGCCGACGGAGGCTTGTGGACGGTAATAAACGAATGCGCAACTAATTTGCGCAGTGCGCACACGTTTTCTGCCGTCCACATACCTCCACCCACCAATTCGGGAAAAAAATATATTGACGCTAGATAGACGTTTATCATTGACGCACAAATTTGTGCTAGTAAACCAAAACGTGTCAAACTAAAATGTTAACGAAAAACATCATCTAACAAATTTGTAGCTGACAATTTATCAATAATCTTTGTAGTTTCGTTTGTGGAACATGGGCAGAGCAACACGAATACGGATGAGTCGCTTTGTAATAAGGCGCACCTGACAACCGGTATCCCCGGGGGAAGATACAAACAGCGCCATATCATCTTCCCTGCCGCACAATCAAGCGCGAAAATTTATCTCCAAAATTGTATGCAATTCAAAAGTATTAGAAAACTGTTATAGTGTTCCTGACGAATATAGCAGAATGTGATGAGTGAGAAATTCTCCTGAGAAATCCACGGAGGTGTTAAATTGCCTTTCGATTTAGAGATTTATTGATACATTTCATCTTTCTCAACAGGTTGACACTAAATCCCTATCTCTTTTGTCAACCTTCAAGGATATTTCCAAGTACAACTTGTTTTCAACCTTTAAAAGATCTAAATATCATCTTGAGTGGTCAATGTAACAAAGTCGACATAATTTCACAAAATATCTTTGAAAGACGACACGGCGATGTGAATCATCTTGAAATATCGATTCCTCCTACACCCCCCCCCCCCCCCCGAAAAAGGTTCTCAACTCAACTTGCTTAAAACACCTTTATAATTCAACAATGACATAACTATGTACACGAATTAGATTTGTCAATATCAAATATTTTGCCAAATCTCCAATGTAATGTTTAATGTTACCGTAAATTCAAAATTAGATAAGGAACGCCTAATACATTGACTTTTATATTATTCATTCGGAAAACTGACGTTTTTCTTAATACTTCTTCGGAAAGTTGGGTGGCACTTTAACTCCTCCGTATAACACATTCGCGGACTCTGCTCAATCATGTTCATCTCCAATTTTCCTCCGCCACCCGATCCCTCCGCAGAAATATGAAACCAAATAAATCAGGGAACAAGAGTACGGAAAACTTGAACCTCGTTTTGTTGTCCGAGTCTGCCAGCAATTGGCGGGCGGAGGTTTAAAGCCCGGCGCAGACTGTGCGACATTGTGATGCCAAACAAATTTCGATAATTTTTATTTGCAAAACATAATTCAGGCCATAGTTATGATCCATCAAAACTTAAAAGGGTTTCTATGCCCAATATCAAATGACCTTTCCACAAACCTTTACAAAGGGCTTTCAAAATGAGTTGCGTTTATCGACTTGTTGACAAGTTTAAGGTCTGACCGTGTCACGACACAAATGAATTTTGACTCAAGTATCAAAATGGTTTATTTCACTTCCTTCATTCTTTTTCGGACAGCACAAATTTTGTGACTTTTAGAGATGCTTTCTGAGCCATGTTATCAAACCAGCTTTGTATTTATCACCTCCAAAAGTATCACTGAACGTTGTTGAAAGTCGTTTCGGAAAGATATTTCTGCCAAACTTAAATTGATAAAATACAGCCTTAGAAAAAAAAACGCAATCTCCGTTAACAGAAATAGTGGGAGAACAAAATAATTAGTCTGTGCAAAAACGAGGGAATTTCAGATTAAAGTACGGTACTGTATATCACATTGTGCAATATTTGTAAATTCAGGTTCCAGTCGGTCGGTGTGCACCGGGCTTAAATTTTATTGGTATGGGAAATGTCCGTCCAACAATGCTGCAGCTGACGTAATTGCTAATAAATTGTACTCATCAGGAAAGGACCTTAATGGCCCAAATGTCCTGCAACAATGAAATTAAAGACCACTGGTGTCGGGCATAGGTTGGGAATAAATAGATGAATGAAGAGAGAAGAATAGTTGTGGAATGGATGTAGGCAGACACAAAGGGAAAGTGTAAGGTTTCAAGATGGAGTCAGAAGACTTCCAAGAAGACTAAAGTCCCGGGCACACCAAACACGGCACGGCATCACGGCACGGTATTTACGCGATATCTTGGTTGTTATTGGCCAGCGCGCTCCTTCGCGCAAGGGATGTATAACAATTGGCCAATCACACAGGAGAAATTGCATAAAAACCGTGCCGTGATGCCGTGCCGTGTTTGGTGTGCCCGGGCCTTAATTGGGTGAATTTGAAGGTGAAAGTGGAAAGTGAGTTCACCGTGCCAAGTCGGATGGAAAGCGTTGTAAAGGTTGACTCGCACACCTTTGCTAAAGACGTCTGGGTCTGCACACTGTTTTTTTTTAAATCAAAAGCGCTTCCTTGACGCTCAAAGACGCAGGTCATACTGTAGTCTGTAGTCTGACGTTCGGCGTACGTTGCTTGCGCGCAAGCCGAAAGTCAATCTTCTGTCTGATCAGCGTATGTGCGCTAGCAGATCTTTTTTGTCAAAAATGCTGGGCTGACGCAAAGCTGAAAACGCAAAGGTGTGATCGGCCTTTAGACGGGAATGTTACATGGGCCGAAATTTCCATTAGGGAGGACCGAAAATTTTACAATTTATTTTAGGATTAGGACAAAAAAACAACCTATTTCGCCACTGAGCTGACAAGCAAAAAGGGAAAATAGACAAAAAAAAGCCTCAATGGACGAAAGAGATATGTCGAGGTATGCCGAGACGGCAATCGGCATCGTCAACAAGTGTTACTTGTATTAATCAAGATAGTTAAAGTGTGTATTTCTTAAACGACCAGTTGTGTAATAATGTGGTAAAGTAACTAACTATAATACACAGTAATGTATCGAAGTCCAATAGGCACATCGTTTCAGAATAAAACAATGTCTTGTCCTCCATTGCCATATCAGACAAATTGTTGATTTCGAACTGGTTTGGGTGTCTCCAACAAAGTTGCGAGGCGTCTTGGTGACTTTACTATTTATAATAAAAGAAAATGAATAAAAACACTGTATCTGGTTGAAATTATTTTTTTTTCTTTCTATTTTTCTTTTTCTTTTCTCTTCTCTTTTTTTTGTCCACTCTCTTCTAATGTTAAGACCAAAGTGATTTGTACTATTCATCACCCCCAGTTTGATTATACCTGGAATCAGAATTGCCACTGGTCTCTCATTAATCATTGTACAATGTGTTTCAATGAATGAGAATTTGCTTTCTCATTAACGGCACCCTTCAATAAAGATGTATGGGATAAATCTGCAAGTGCATTGACTGGATGCCTGCAGGCGCTTCGTTGCTCCGTGTGTTAAATATAAAATGTCTTTATGTTAATGTTTTAAATCGCAATCCAGGATGAATGACTTTCATCTGCTGGGGAAAATGCAATTTAAACAAAGACTTACTAATTTTGGACTACCGGTAATCTTTATTCCTTTGAAGTGGAACCATTCTATATAGATTTGAATTCACGCCTGAATAACAGGTGCTCTCGATCCTCTTTTTCTTCCTCTATCTTCCATCTTCTATTCGTTGCAATGGCCACGCGTTTCCATCTGTTGCTGTTTTTTCTCCTCCTTTTTCTCATTTCATTTTCAATCATCACCTCCCAGGACAC
>BQKZ01007919.1:7319-18007 GCA_036244855.1 Temnopleurus reevesii | reverse complement strand
AACCGGAAAAAACTTGTTTGCTAAAAGTTAGACTCCCACACCAGTCGTTAATTGATATTATTTTCACTTAACATTGGAAATGAATGTACAAATTATGAAGGCAGTTACGAAGTACTGGTTAAAACGAAAATCTGATATGGGGTCCCACGTGTGAATATATATGGTTGAACTTGCTAGACTCGTAAAACAGTCGTTTTATTTTTTATTTTTTTCATTTTTTCTATTTGCGGGAGATTTAGGCATAGCGCCGGGAGGACGGGAGAATGGACCAAAATCCGGGAGTCTCCCGCAGGATCCGGGAGACTTGGCAGCTCTGAGAGAGGGCGCTAAATATGATTTAACAGGCAAATTCAAATTTTCAAACAGAATCAGTTCGTGAAAAATATCCTTTGGTCTAAACATTTCTTAATCGTTACCAAAACTGTACTTGGGCTGTAAGTTATGCCTTACAAAGGAAAACGAGAAATGAAGAGGGCAAAGATCACCTGTCATACAATGCTTGATGGCTGCAAGGCCAAAAGATTAGGCAGAAGAATAACATCCATTCCCATTCTTCGATCGCTTCAATTGGCATGGTCAAAGCATACACATTATTTTCTTATGTAAAGAAGTATTATTCCTTTGTTCTTCTAATAGAAATTGTTTTTGGGGGAAGCAAAGATTCTCAAAGATTCTAATATACAGACCATCACTATCTTATACAAAAATTCAAACGCATCGATTGGTTGATCAAAGCAAAACTCGATTCTTAGACCTATTTTGCTCAGAGCAATTTCAGCATCTAATTAGGATGGAAAGTGCGGTTTATAAGATCCATGTAGAAGTATTATTATCATTATTATTACTATTATTATTATCATTATTATTATTATCATACTGTATCCTGCATTGATGGTACAGGGTGGATTAAAGAAATGTTATCTCGTGATAAACATTCTCCCTGAATCCGTCACCCGCCCTGACCAGCAATAAAAATAGTAACATCCATCTGAGAACCTCTTTCTAAATCTTACTTCCACATGTCGGCAGTTGACTGGAGATTTGACCATCCCCTTGGCAGGTCACCGAACTGTTCCCGGTTAAGTTATAACCAGTTTGACATTCGAAAGAACATGACGTGTTGTATTCGATCCGGGCTCCTTCTGTACAGTTATTCACATTCATCACAGCAGATGTCAGGTAAAAAGGAAACATCGTTGGCAGAGGGCACGTCACAACTGGAAAGACCGAAGTTAAAAAAAAAACATTTAAAGTAGTGCAAATAAGAACCAGCTGACTTGACAGGTATGGCAAAAAGAGTAAGGAAATGCATGGACAGAAATATGCTCCGGAAAGTACAAATGCTTTAATGGATCGAAGCATACATTTTGTGCCATTTAATTCAATTAACTTTTGGATATTTAAAAAAGTCCACGTTGGTATATCAATAGAAGTTCCAACAGAGAACTGTATGAATGTTGCTTCAATATCCTGCCAGATGATTGGTGTTAAAGTTGTGTAAACACTGCTAATATTAACTTTTCATTTATCATTTCGCAAAAGCTTATGAAGCCGGAAATATCTGACAATCTTTTACCACCTTAGAACAAATTGTCGCACAAAAGTGTCGCTTTATTATCATTACAGTTGAATACATTGGATTTAGATTTCTCAATGCAAGTGGTTTCGTCACTTAACCTGACAAGAAAATTGTTAAATAGATGAAATATGAAACTTTGATTCATTATAGAAAAGCCTGTCTTTTGTGCCCACCCAAGGGAAACATAAAAAGTGGCAACTTTATACAGGTGACCTCTATAGACAGGTTCTATAATACACAGTGTATTCTTGAGGGAAATAATTTGGGTGGCCACTTTTGACAGGTGGCAGCTAGTTTCAGTTTCAGTTTAGTTTAAAATCATTTCCAATCAAATCAAAATATGGTAAAAAAATCAATTACAAAGTTACAAATGAATCATATATGAATAAATTCATACATTAAAAGTCAACATGGGATACAATAATAAGATCTAACAAATAGAGAAATAATGATGGGACTGGAAATGGAGGGGTATACGAAAAAGCAGAGCTTGCAGGGTGTATACCCCTCGAAAAATAGAGAAAATAATACATGTTTATAATAAATATTATTATTATTACATAGTATAGATATATACATGTATGAATACACAGTACATATATAAATATAAGTATTCATAGGGGGTATTGTTCGAAATCAAATGCAAATCAGCTGCAACTTTGCAAATTGATACACACATTTTCATTCGCACACAGTATGCACATTTGACAAGACACGCATGAAACAATGATTTTGATTGGCCCATTCCGATCAACTGCAATTTGCGATCAATTGCATCTTTTGAACAACACCCCCATNTATTGTTGTTCCATTTTGCTCCTGTGTGATGATCAAGTAATTTGTTATGCAGATCTTTTATTGTCTTCTCAATTAATTCTGTACTTACGGGCAGATACTTAAGCAGTTTTTAACGATAATTCCACATAATTAAAAGGTATACATTTTTCAAACTGATGTAATCCATACCTTAATAGCGTTCTTCAAAATTCTGGTACAGTTCTATGAGTGGTTATATTTAATCTTGTGTTCATTGATCCTATGATATTATGTTGGTTTTCACGTTTATTGGGCATCATCGCCAGGACAAATTGTTGTCAGTTTGCTGCTGCCATAAGCAGATCTGCTTTGGTTGTTGCATGCTGTGTATATGCCCTCATGTTGATTTATTTCGATGACCTGTTTATCTTGTAATCATTATTTAAGCTCAGTTGTCCATAGGAGTAACTGAAAGGGAAAATATGGTGACCATGGATATTTTCTTCTTGGTTTGCTCATTATCTTGTACAATAAACATTGTTCCATTAGTTTCATTTATAGTTAGAAAGTGTTGTAAAGTTTGCTGAGCTGTGTTCTGTTATTAGTATCAAACTTGCGCAGCATAAATGTTTGTCTAATTGTTTGAAATGCTAGGTGCTATTTTTTTTCCTGATCTGATAGTATTCATTTTTATACCTTTCTATCCTCATTCTAATTGTTTGATTGCTTGAAAGGATATTTGTCCTGGAAAGGATTATATACCCCATGCCTGGTGGACTTTGGAATGTTGCCTTTAATTGGTAGTAAGCAATTCTAACATTTTTCATTTTCTGTTTTTACAGACAGTCATTTTCAACTGTTGATCTGTAGTTAAGTAAATAGTTTCGCTGGGGTAAAGTCAACAAAAGAGGATATGCGAAGGAGAAAATGGATTGCGCCTTTATTTTGTTATGCGTTAATGTGAAAGAATATTGTTCAGAATAGAGCTATGAACTCCATGTCCGGTGGACATTATGATAGTACCTTTGAATGGCAGTAAGTAATGCCGATATGTTTCTACTTTCATTTTACTAACAGCACAAAGTATTGTATGCTTCATGTATTGTTATCTTTTAATGTGAAAGTATATTTTGGTTTGGATGGAAGTAAGTAATGCTAGTATGTTTCCATTTCTAGATTACAAACCGCACTAGGTNCAAGTAATACACTATACAGAGCCCGTTCCGATCAACTGCAATTTGCGATCAATTGCATCTTTTGAACAACACCCCCATTAATACTTGAACAAGTAATACACTATACAGAGCCCGTTCCGATCAACTGCAATTTGCGATCAATTGCATCTTTTGAACAACACCCCCATTAATACTTGAACAAGTAATACACTATACAGAGCCCGTTCCGATCAACTGCAATTTGCGATCAATTGCATCTTTTGAACAACACCCCCATTAATACTTGAACAAGTAATACACTATACAGAGCCCGTTCCGATCAACTGCAATTTGCGATCAATTGCATCTTTTGAACAACACCCCCATTAATACTTGAACAAGTAATACACTATACAGAGCCCGTTCCGATCAACTGCAATTTGCGATCAATTGCATCTTTTGAACAACACCCCCATTAATACTTGAACAAGTAATACACTATACAGAGCCCGTTCCGATCAACTGCAATTTGCGATCAATTGCATCTTTTGAACAACACCCCCATTAATACTTGAACAAGTAATACACTATACAGAGCCCGTTCCGATCAACTGCAATTTGCGATCAATTGCATCTTTTGAACAACACCCCCATTAATACTTGAACAAGTAATACACTATACAGAGCCCGTTCCGATCAACTGCAATTTGCGATCAATTGCATCTTTTGAACAACACCCCCATTAATACTTGAACAAGTAATACACTATACAGAGCCCGTTCCGATCAACTGCAATTTGCGATCAATTGCATCTTTTGAACAACACCCCCATTAATACTTGAACAAGTAATACACTATACAGAGCCCGTTCCGATCAACTGCAATTTGCGATCAATTGCATCTTTTGAACAACACCCCCATTAATACTTGAACAAGTAATACACTATACGGAGCCAGGTTTGACTCTACTTACTTTCACAGGTTGGGATATGGTCAGAGAAGTTTCCATTGGCTAGACAGACCAGAGACGATCTTCCGATTAAGTTGTAGCCAAAGTCACATGAGAAGTCACATGTTGTATTGTAATATACATTCTGGCCATCGGTGCATGAAGATGAGAAATTGGCTGGTAGCTGGGGTAAGGGACAATACTCAACTGTGAAGAATAATTAAAAGAATTTTTAAAGATTTGTTAACGTTTATAGTTGCTCACTTTTCAAATGCTACAATTAAACTATAATACATTTATTTATGTATGAAAATGTAGGTAAATTCTTAGCTGAGGTATTATTTTTCTGGTAATACAGCAAAATTACACTATCTTGAATGTCATAAAACACTGTGATTTTTTTTTCACATGTGAGCGATCTCAGTTGTTGCAAGAATTTTCTCGCTCCATTGCACATCCTGTTAACCCATGGACTACTGAATTCTTTAATTTCTATAACCTTTTTTCACGGACTATCCGATACTAGTAGTCAATGGATTAAGTGAGTCCATGAGAATGAAGTGAAAGAAACAAACACTGGTCCCTTTTTGGTAGTGTACGTGTTCACTCCAAAGTACCGTCTTAATATAAATATTGATTCAAAGATCAAATTTGAGTGTTATAAAACACACTGAATTTCTTTTCACACGTGAGCAATCTCATTTGTTGCATGGCGTTTCTTGCTCCATTGCACATCCTGTTAAGTGAGTCCATGAGAATGAAGTGAAAGGAACAAACACTAGTCCTTTTTGGTAGTGTACGTGTTCACTCCAAAGTACTCCGAAGAGACACTCTTTCATCTCTTTGCTTTCATTAAATTTTTGTTTGATTACTGTGTACTTACGCGGGGGCCTATGAATGACAAGAAATGCTTTTCCATAGGCTCCCTCCATTTATCACTTAATTTTTATAAAATGAACAGTTTTGTTGAAAAAGAACAAAGATATGATGTCGAATTCCTTCATATTTTGTTTCTAAACATGCTTATACTAAATATCTTTGTATTGCTTTATATCTTTTATTTTACATTGTATTGTTTTGTTTCGTTTCTTTACATGTATTATACAATGATTTGTGATTTGTGGAAAATAAACTTGAACTTGAACTTGGAATAAATTTTGATACAAAAATCTTATTTCACTGACGCATTCGATCCCTGGTCGCCTCCTTCTTTCTTCCTCCTTCTCCTTGCGTAAATATACAATTTTGAATGATACACGGCGTAAAACCAATTTTTTTGTCTCTCTATCATTTAAACACTCACCTATTTCACAGTTTGTTCCTATAAAACCTGGTTGGCAGAAGCAGGTATAAATGTTTATTCCATCAGCACAGTTACCACCATTTTGACATGGTATAGAATCGCATTCGTTGATATCTGTGACCAAAAATTAAATGAACAGATTTATTAATAATGATTATGAAATAATAATAATACTAGGAAGAATGATATTCTTAGTGGCTACCTGTTTACTGAATATACCCTCACAAGAAAGAGGAGAAAGATATCCCATAATTACAAGAGATACATAAAGGAAAAAATAACTTACACATTTTAATTGAAACATACCANTTTCTTCTTCTCCTGGCATAAATATTCAAATTTGCATGATACACGCCGTGAAAACAATTTTTTCCCCTCTCTCTTATTTGAACACTCACCTATTTCACAGTTTGTTCCTATAAAACCTGGTTGGCAGAAGCAGGTATAAATGTTTATTCCATCAGCACAGTTACCACCATTTTGACATGGTATAGAATCGCATTCGTTGATATCTGTGACCAAAAATTAAATGAACAGATTTATTAATAATGATTATGAAATAATAATAATACTAGGAAGAATGATATTCTTAGTGGCTACCTGTTTACTGAATATACCCTCACAAGAAAGAGGAGAAAGATATCCCATAATTACAAGAGATACATAAAGGAAAAAATAACTTACACATTTTAATTGAAACATACCACTCTCAATATTTAATGTATAAACCCGCATCAAAACGATTATGATTGTACTTTCACAATCTTATGCGAAGATTCATCAATCCATTTATGACCTATATTTATTATACACCAATTATATATATTACATATTAATTCTTTGTTATATTTTTGTGCGTGTTCTGAAATGTTATTTCTGTATACCCTGCCTGTCGTTAATTGAGTTGAATATGTATCACTAATTTTAACGAAGGACCTGAATTTCTTATATGTGACCTCGTTATATAAGAAATCACATGTTGTATTGTAATCTACATCGGAATATCATTAAAAACTCACACATTTAAAAAGTTTGTATCAATCTTCTGGCATTTCAATTTTCTCACCTTGACAGGTTGGAATATCACCAGAGAAGTTTCCACTAGCTACGCAATCAAACAAACCCCAATCAGATTGAAACCCACATAAAATGATAATTCACAAGTAACTGGAATGTGCGATATTCGCTCTCAACTGATCACTTATCATAGTTCTAATCAAAATATCAATAAAATTCTGAGACGTTTACAAAATTTGCGTCCAATTTCTTACCATGACAGATAGGGATATCACCAGAGAAGTTTCCACTAGCTAAGCAGTCTAACGATGAAAGCCCAGTTAAGTTGTAGCCAATGTCACATGAGAAGTCACATGTAGTATTGTAATCTACATTCTGGCTCTCGTTGCATGAAGATGACAGATTAGGTGGTATCTGGAGTACGGGACAAGTCACAACTGTGAACAGAAATAATTAATCAAAGATCAAAACAACATAATAATACTTTCGTAAAATTAATTATGCCACAAATAACCCTTGATGTCAGTTTTTACAATTACATTATGAATATCATGAATGCATTTTCACTTTACCATGATCCAATTTCAATAGTTGTTCGAAGGAATATTTGAACAGCATTTCAATAAATATCATTTAGTTACACTTCAATATTTTGAAAAGTCTAGTCCCTGTAAAATGTCTAAAAAGCTCGACTGTAACAGTTGAACCAAATACTAGTCGTTAGTAGTTTATGCAGATATCAGTATGTCTTTCAGAATGAGTTCACATAAAACAGGCAGTAATTTGACCATAATAACATACGAAGCGTTGGATTTAGATACTCTAAACCTTGCTCAAAGATGAGTTTAATTAGGCATTCTTCTATCAAGCAAAGTGAATAGAATGATTTGGATTTGGCTAATTGGAAAATTCTTTGCTTCTCATATAGATACAAAATAATCATCAAGGGTCATGCATGCACTGTGGGGGAGCGCCAAATTTGATGTGAAGACCTTTTTTTCCTTCTTTTTTTTTGTTGCTTGTCAGCCCAGCTCAGCCATCTGGGGGCACCAACAGTTGTATCCCCCTGGTCTAAAAATCCTTGCTGCCCGCATGAGGGTGAGCAGAGTATGGGTGGATAGGGGAGGGTTTCAGATCATTTGATATATTTACCTTCACAAGTAGGTAGGAAGTCAGAAAGAAATGAATCAGCTTGACATGTAACTGACGATGATCCAGTAACATTATATCCCACATCACATACATATGAACATGTATCTGTGTAATTGATCGATTGCCCACCCTCGCATTGTGAGGTTGTAGCAGATAGGCGTGGTGGCAGACTGGGTATAGAGCATGTCACAACTATCGATGAAAGGAAAGGAGATATTTCATAATGTACGATCGAAACTATTGACAATTTTAAATTTAAAAAAAATATGAGTATTAATTGTTGAGTACCACAAAGCTCAATCCTTGGACCCATTTAATCTATCATCTATATTAATGACAAATAAATCCTCCAATCTATTTGCGCACATTATGTTACAATGTATAGATGTTACAAATTTATTGTTTCATACACAAGTACGAATTTGTTGCACCAACAACCATACATATCAAACAAATAAACTAAAAGGGTAATACAAATTCTTACACTGGAATGACTAGTTTCTACAAATCTGATTCAAGACAATCATATTTCATTTAATTTGAATGAAACCAAAAGAAATGGAAAGTTTTCTCCCTCAATTTTCAAAATCAATGTATGCAACATCACTTTCTGACCATTCAAAATTGAAAAAAATGGTAAAGTTAGTTGGTCTTTCAAATCTGTTCTTTAGTAATTTCTGAAAATTCTAACTCATAACAAGCGAGTTCAGCATCTAACTGAATGATACGCAAATAATAACTTAACTTAACTGTTTCTGAATTTGTGTGTTATTGAATTGGAAGAGGGAATAAATCATAAAATTCCTGTACATATCTAAAATCTTGGTATCTTGATGATGTACTTAGCTAAATCTGTCATATAAATGCAAAAATGTCATAGGCAAACATTTTTCTTAAGAAAGGTATCAATATTTGTAAGTGAAAGTCGAAATAGAATACTCACTAATTTCACAGTTTGTTCCATTGAATCCTGAATGGCAGTAACATGTATAAGAGTTTAGTCCATCAACACAGTTTCCACCATTTTCACAAGGGAAAGTATCGCATTTGTTGATTTCTGAGGAGAAATACATAAAACAGAATGAGTTGATCAATAGTTATCTAAACAGGTAATGTCAATCATAAAGGATCACTTGACATCACTATAGAAATTAAGAGTGTGATTTTGTATATGATAAATCTGTTAATATATTCTGATGAATGTTCCATTTATAGGACCCTCGAAATAGTGGAAATTATTTTTGGGGTACCAATGTCGAAGTCACTAATTGCAGCAAAAAATAGCATCACTACATGAATTAAAGTGTGTAAATATTGCCTGTTTTAGTGTTTTTTTATAATTAAGGCTCTTTGGACCACGATTTAGACCATGCATGTGTATATGATCTTATGATGTTTATTTATAGTAAAATGTTCTCTCTTAGTACTTTACTGAAGAGATGGAATAGGTTTAATGAATTTGCATCGATTTTCTCACCTTGACAGTTTGGAATATCACCAGAGAAGTTTCCACTAGCTAAGCAGTCTAACGATGAAAGCCCAGTTAAGTTGTAGCCAATGTCACATGAGAAGTCACATGTTGTATTGTAATCTATATTCTGGCTCTCGTTGCATGAAGATGACAGATTAGGTGGTAACTGGAGTACGGGACAAGTCACAACTGTGAACAGAAATTAACATCAGAAAAGTATAATATAGTGATCAGCGTACGCTAAAACCTACAAAGGCTAAATGCTTATGCTTTAATCTTTCGTTTTATAACCTATATACATGTAGTCCATAAGTATAACAGAGCGCTTTGAACCTTTTTTGTGGATGTAAGCGCTATATAAATTTTGTGTATTATTATTATTATTAACAGAGTAGTTTCATATCTTCTCTAGATAGCATATCAGCGTTGCACTTCATATTAAATACCCGTGTTTAAAGGGGAACTTTTATGACACTGTATCATTATATATCGAAGATTACATACATCTTTTTATAATAATTCCACTTTCCTGAACAAAATACGCCTCTTAGCATTAAAAAAAAACATTTTCCATCAACATTTTCATTTGGGTCAGAGAGCTTTGCCCCGCCTCCCTGAAATACCCCCTCTAGGGCATATCTATTGACAGGCGGGGTCTGTGACGTCATATTCAGTCTTGCAGCAATTCCACGGACTTAAACATGTAGAATTGTGCCCCTAATATTTCTTCTTCTTGTTCAATATCCTCCTCGAATTCCGAGTCAGGAGTCTTCCTCAACTTCTGAAGAATCCACCACGTTTCGCATGTAAACAAAAAATGTTCAATTCGCGGGGATAATTGGCGCTAAACAACATCATAAATGCATAGAATGACACACGCAAATGCCGGTTCTTGCTCAACAATGTCGTCATCATGATTGACAGATCGATGTTCCAACCCACCGGATCCACGCGGTCCGTTTTTGAGGGGCGTTCCAAACAACCACAATATTTTTTTTTATTTTTCACCTCTATGAAATAAAAAGAGATGAAAAAGGTGGTGGATATGGATGCATATTAAAAAGATTAATCAGAAAAAATTAATATACAGTATCATAAAAGTACCCCTTTAAATGATAGCCCAGGAGGGTAGTATTCAGTAATAAATAACATTTGGAAAATGGGTAGTGGATATGTTACGCTTAATTGCATCGCATTTTTTCCACTCAAAGCCGATCAAGTACATAACAATTTTTTTCTTGCAGAAGAAAAACCTTTGAAAGCATGCTTGTTTTTCTTGATCGGGATATGCCCCCTATTTTATATCT
>BQKZ01007918.1:13247-23252 GCA_036244855.1 Temnopleurus reevesii | reverse complement strand
GGGGGGGGGGGGGGGGCGTGGCACATGTGTCGATTTGTTCCAAAACAAATGAAAAAAGGAATATTCTTAAATGCGATTTTCTGGCATCTAAAACCATATTTCTAATATATATATAGTGATATACCGCCTAATTCCCTCTCGTTTTTCCCTCTTTTTCATTTTTTGGGGCCGAAAAATAGGGGGGGGGGGCGAGCGCCCCCTGGATCCGCTACTGGAAGGGGAAACTTCGCACCTGTCTCGGCGCTCTATACCAGACAAGATGGCGGGAATATATAGCTTTGTCATATTCCGCTCACATCTCAAAAGAGAGAAGGAGTTTCAGAGAAGAAGAAGAAAGACTTAAACTAGGACACCAGCCCACCAACAGTGGTTCAACAAATTTACATTTGGTTTTAAATTCTCTGATTGACAACACGACGTTGACTTATCCCAGTTTGCATTTAGGATTGCTCAAGCGAGCGCTGTGCCATGGTCATGCTAGATGGCGCGTTCGACTGGTAACGTATACCAACACCAGATCCACTAATAACCTCATTTCTCAGATGAGGTTTTAATATTATTTCAATGCGCTTTGAATGAAGCTGATAATTAGCTGGAGGGTGTGTTTGAAGTTTTCTTACAAAAGTTGTCCTCCATCTTTTTTTCGGGGGGCCTCGTGAAGCCATTCGGTATGCGAGGCAGCGCATGGCGGCGGGGCACTCGACTTCGAGAAGAGGGAGATAGCGGGAGAGAAATAAAGGGATAGAGATACGCGGTCAACGGCCAAGAGAGAGAAGTCGACGTTTGATGCCGGAAAGAAAGCAGCCATTTCATGGAGCACCTAGAAAGAAGCTCTTGAGAAAGTGATCTGCGTACCGTCGGGCCGGGAGCGGGCGAGGCGGAAGCGGTAATGGCTCTCTAAGTGACAAACGGGCGCGTGATGTGCGCAGTAATGATGATCAAGCACCGTAATGCGTTTTAACACCTGAAAGTGAGACGCGTGAAGAGGGTGGGTAACGGTGTCTCTCCGCACTCATCCCTCCTCACCACGCCGAGGCCCCACTCTTGGCTTGCAGCCATGCGCGGACCGACACTCTCACCACAGCCCTCTCCAACACAAGACGCCATCTTGAATCCTTCTACTTCATAAGCGAGCCCTTCTCCGATTTACATCTAACCCGTTCCGCCAATTGACGAATACGATGCCTGGATAACGTGGATGAAATGCCAAAGTACCGAAGCCGTTCTCATATTTTATTTATTTTCACACTCTTTAGGCGCGAGTCGAGATTTAATTGAAATGCACCTAAGACTTCTTTAGTGTCCTATATCCCTTTCCCTCTTATTGCCGTAATTGAGGATGTATAGGAGTATAATACGCAGAGAATGGAGGGGAGTATTTAATGCTGGTGGTATTAGAGAGCAGAATGTTTGCTTTATGTTACCACTGAAAAGAGAGCTGATCTACCTTACGGTGAAGATTTCATCTCGATCAAAAGAAATTTGGGGGCGAAAATAGGATGAGTGTCTCGCTCGGATTTCTCCTCCGCACCTGCATTAAAGCCCGGTCACGATTGAGGTTTTAACACCTTCAGAACATAAGCAAGATGGTGACCTAAGGTCGGGCTCAACAGCCGAAATAAATGGATTTGCTAGGGTAAACATTTACAGCCCAATCGATGTGCCATTGTGGTGGCGCTTTTGACACACGGCGGAAAAAGAGGGCATTGTCGAAATGCGATCATTTGCCCCTAAAATGTGGGGAAAAGCCAGCCAATCACCCCTGCTTTCGTTCCTTTCTTCTTTCATTCGTCTTAAAACCCCTCCGAAGAATGTTGGTAATGTTTTCTTTACATCACCTTGTCGTCCCCTTTTCTCAAATCTACTTTTTCGTCAGCCTTTACCGCTTTAGCGACCAATGTCCGTATTTCACCTTTACTAAAGTTCTCTGAAATTATCTTAATTCCAATAGTTTATGTCTGCCAATTAGTAGAATAACAATATAACACAAGATGCATCCAGAGTATTACAATAATGTAACTCATAATCCCAACTTATAATTCTTAATTCCAATAGTTTATGTCTGCCCTTTAGCAGAATAACGATATAACACAAGATGCATCCAGAGTATTACAATAATGCAACTCATAAATATACTTTGAGAAGTGTAGCAGGCTAGCTAGCCTATGAAAACAATCCTCATCAGCTAAATCTATAGGGCCTGTAACACAGGGGTTTTTTTTGAAGGAGATATAATAAATTGAAAATTAATAATATCTCCATGGTACACGTTTTGCCATAAACCTACGATTTCGTAAGATAAATTGCTTATTTTTATGTTACACGCCCCCGATCTTGGGAATAACAATTCCAAGATGCGATTTGATTTCAAATCTTTAAAAGTATATATTAAAAAATTCTCCCAGTATTCGTTGAGTATTTATAAATGAATGTGTTTCAAATATTAAGCATCCTCAAATAGCGTAATAAAATGTGACCACTGACCAATGCAGCAAATTAGGAACTCTTGTGCCATATTCATGGTCTAATGTTGGCGAGTCAATGTGTATTCTTGGAAAATGACTTGCATTATTTTTGTTTAATTTTATTATTTTATTGATTCAAAGAAAAAGAATTACAAATCAATCGTTAAAAATACACAAAGACAAGAGCAAGAATAAAGATAAAACATAGAGTGCAATAAGTAAATATGAAATAAAATATGATACATAAACATTCAGTGTCAACTCACAAATCAAACCTCCATTTACTAAAATGTTGCCATAATTTCCCCTTCCTCTGTGCCACTCTGTATTCCGTCTCCTTATTGACATTCAGATATGCCCTAAAACCTTGAAAATCTGAAGATTTTTTTCCTGAAATTTACATACATAAATATAATACTTTAATATAAGGAATATATAAATGACAAACTGATCTCCCACATATCCAAACATTTTATTAGATACTTGCATTAGTTAGTGCTCATGAGGCATTATCAAAAGTTACAATGATAAACGCAACTAATTCAGAAATTCAGAAATGCACCAATACTGTTTGGGATGCTGAAAATAAGTAGAATGCTTGCCTGATATACAAGTAAAAAATGACTGTTGTATATTGATCGTAGAAAACATGATTGACATTTAATTGCCACACATACACGTTTGTCCTAGGACCAACATACACTCATCCTAAATGGACCTAAAAGTTTTGTTTGCATAAACAATTAGTAGATAAACATGAATTATAGTTTAATTAAACAATATTTCGGTTTATATCATTGCTTTTATATGTATCTTGTTTTATTGTCCTGCCTTTGCAGTACTACGCTTTGCCCTGGACAGATTTCATTTTTCTGTATTTCTGTATATTTTTGTCATGGTTGATGTACTACTCAATGTTCTTTATAACTTATTCCTTACATGTCAATAAAGTGATACAAAATCCAAATAGAAGTGATAATGTATCAAACCTAATATTCATATACCTCCTCCAAAAGGCCAAAACGTTCCAAATTCCATATACCCCTCTCAGTTCCTTCCTACTTTTCATCTAAACTTTGTTCTCACAACACCTTCTAAAAAGTGCATCGACTTTAGCTTTTCCAGATTTCGAGATACCAGATTTCCTCTCCAACCTGCCAACCGATTTGTCCCAGGAGAGCAAAGCCCTCCCCCCTCCTTTCAATCGACGAGACCCCCTGTATTGTTATCCCACTCTTCAACAAATCATTTTCGGCTAATAACAAATTACAAAAATAAACCACGTGGATGTATAGAGAGGGAAAGGTTATGGCCCGATGAAAGAGAGAAAGAGGTAAAGTACTTCTGATGCTCTCCGTACACATTTACTCAAGAAATATTTGCCCATGACCTAGATTTGTGAGTCATAAATTAAAGGTGGAATCGGAAATGAGTGAGGAATAAGAATGAGTTGACGTTTGTTGATGATGTATAGCCGAAGAGGAGGTTAACACCTTGAAACAGTGCTGACATGGTAAAAGTCGAGCGTCAAAGAAAAAAAAATGAATGTACTACCTCATAAAATTCAGGATATACAAATCGGTGGATAATCATTTTCAGTGCTACTTATTAGGCTAACACTGAGAGCTGAAACATTACCTATACGAAAAATATACACGTGCAGCGAGTTTGTACGCGTCGCGCGCTTTATCGCCTTCTAGACATAAATAAGGCGCCAAGGCGGGTTAGTACAAGTTGCTTTCTCGCCTTCTCGACCTAAACAAGGCGCCAAGGCGGGTTAGTACAAGTTGCTTTCTCATCTTTTCGTCCGCGAAAAGGCGTGAAGGCGAGTTGGTGCAAGTTGGCTTCTTGCATTCTCTTCTTAAACAAGGCGTCTTGTACATATCGTAGACTGTCGTAGTTTCGGCTCTCGGTGTTAACATTAGGCTATTACTGATTTTAATTCCAAATAAAAACATAAAACATCTGATATATATGAAAATATATCTATAATACCAGGAATTCTATGTTACTGCCTTATTGATTCTTATTCTCAAGTTGGAAGAAATAGATGTAGTAAATAATTCTCATATGTCTAAATTCCAGTGGTTTCACTATAATGCAGCCAACCGAACGTGGAAGGCCTTTGGCTTGTGTGTCCATTACCATAATCTGTTTACGTGTTTGTGTGTGTGATGTGAAGTACACCTCTCCAAGAAGTTTCAACGAAGCTAGTGCCAGTGGCCTATTTAGTACAGAGATTCTAATGTTTTGGGTCAACATAATCTGCAGTTTTTCCCCACTTCGAAGCCACCATACCACTTTCCTCATGCGGCAAACGAGGTGGTTGTTTTTGTGCTCCTACCTTCAGTTCCCTCGCTTTCCCGTCACCGCGGATTTTTCCAGGCGAGCTGTAATCTCGATCTCAAGTACGCGACGAGGCGCTTGTCGAGCAAGACACGAAGTGGCAATCGACGTCGGATCAACTCAGTCCCGCCGGGGATGCTGGGCGACCCTTCTCTTGGTTGTCCGCTCGCAGACAACCACAAACACGGGGATATCTGCATAATTTTTGCTTCTCAAGGACCCTAAGAATAAATTTTCCCGCGTCCTGATCGCCTCTTGGTGTCTCATCTAATGCATATTAGGAGAAAAACAAGAAGGGAGAGACATTACGGGTCTCGTATAAATAGGAAAAGGGAAAGAGGAAAAAGAATGAAAGGAAATAAAAGATGCTGGCTTGAGAGATGGTGTTCATGAAAAGGCTTCGAAGGGATTATAACTGAGTAACATACTATTACCTCATTACTCCTTATGGTGTAGAGAGGCGATGAAACTAAATGAGAGAACCTGGAATAAGTAAAATCCTCCATTTTTCAGTAAGATCAATATTAGAAGATGATAGGAGACACGTCAAGTCATTTGTGTTTGACGATGTGACGGTAGCTATTATTTATTGTTACCTGAATATATTTACATTCTGACATAGCAATGGTTCAAACTGCATCCTATCGAAGTGCATTTAAGTTCTTTTAAAATAACACGTTTCAATAAAAATTGTAATCATAGTGAAGGCTTCGTGTAACATTACCCTTTGACTATAAACAGTTGCTTCATGAAAGAACGGACAATTTGTTGTGCCAAAAGAACAAAAAGCGTAGAGGGAGAGGGAAGGGATTTGGGACAGAACAAGAAAAAGGCGAAGGAGAAAAAAAGATATAAGTTGTACATTTATGTTGGTATGACATAATGCATACACTACTTTACTGGCATGTTTACACGCACACACTCCTCCTAGGAGTCTTCGCTCATCCAACTCAGGCTCCCTTGTAATACCAAGATCATCAAAATCGTGGGGAGATCGTTCTTTTTTCACATGCTGGCCCAACCCTCTGGAACATGCTCCCACCAATCATCAGAAATTGCACTTCTGCCGATGAATTTAAACAGTACCTTAAAGCCCATGTATAGTTTTGGTAAAGATTAAAGAAATGTGAATTTTGGGGATATATACCATGACATATAGTTTCTATACACATTTCAAGATCATAGCATATTTTTTCTACAAGCGAATTCTTTTGAAAATTAGAATTTGACCGTTAAATCGTATTTAGCGCCCTCTCTTGGTTATAACAATATTTTGCTTCTTATCGGGCATACAGAAAATTATTTCCAAGATTTTATTAAAGCATGCTAAAAAGGAATACATAAAGAATAAATTCTGAAATTTTTATCCAATTCTGTTCATGAGAAGCTGTCCTTTAACAAGAAAGAAAATATTGAAATCGCGTCGGGGGCTACGACGCTAAAATATTTTCCACACTTTAGGTTATAACTTTTCCAAAACTTGTTAATTTTTCGTACAATCTTTTGTACAACATGTTCATGATATCATGTTTCTTTTTAAGTAGATTTGAAGACAAAATTTGGCGATAAAAATATTCGCTTTTACCAAAACTATACTTGGGCTTTAAGACTTACCTTTTCAATGCCTATTACTCATAACTCCAACCCAAGCAGCATTCTTTCTACCTTTCTACCTTCAACCTTTCTTTCCAACTTTCCTCTACTATTCTCTACTGCGCCTTGAGCATCCAGCAGGATGGATTCGGCGCATTACAAATCGCATCTATTATTATTATTTCCTGAAAAATATGATACGTATTAAGCATGTTAGTAAGCATCAGTGTAAGATGTGAAGTAATTAATCGACATTTGAGTGTTCCTTGGATTCTAATGCACGAAGTCGCTTCAGTTGAGTCAGGTGAGGGCAGAACATTTAAACTCACTCACAATTTTGGAATAGTTGGTCCAAAGTCTACACTACAATGTTCAAATTGTATTATTATTTTTTTCATTTTATTTTTGTTTAATTATTTTTTTTACACAAGTGCTGGTTAAAACTAATTTATATCACAATTACATGATATACATACAATATGTACACATACAGACAAAGAAAACACCAATATACACTAACATTCACACACACACACACCAACCCGCACACCCTCATCCCCCAAAAGATATGTGAACAACGTTTTTAGAGAAGAGTTATTTTTTAAGAATTATTTTGTACGTATTATTTTTTTTTACAAGTGTGTGTATGTGCATGAGAGAGCGCACGAATGTGTGTGTGTGTGTGTTGTATTATGCTCCCCCTCCTCCAATCTCATAACCATTCCGCCCTTCATGGATACTGCTGTGACTGTGATACAAGAAATGATTATAATGGTTGATGGATATAAGAACATCTTTTTTCTTGATATGGCATACATGATCTGGTAATTGCTATGTAATACTACTACTACTAATAATGATAATCGTATTTATATAGCGCCTTACCCACTCTGTGAAGTGATCAAGGCGCATTAAGAGAATAGTAAGAGTAAGACTAATATGCAGGAGTATATGTAATGTTCTACACTTTTCGAGAAGTTTAAACGCTTAGAAAAAAAAACAGTGAAAAAGAAAAGGGCAAATCAAATTCCGACGTGAACGTCTTTCCAAAACATTTGGGATGAATTTTCTCTTTTATTATCTGTCAATCAAAGTTGAGCTATAATATATAAAAATGTAAATACGTCCGGTTAAACATCCTTTATTTCCCCACCCGCCCAAAAGTCCGATCCTAGCACACCCTCAATGCGTATTCATACATTTCTGGTGTGTTATTGTTCTAGTAGCACCCTTGTCTGACTGACTGGCGCGGACCTGGCCTTGGGAGCCACCCGGACCGCTCCAGGCAGCTTCGAGACCTGTCCCTATGGTTAACCCTACTCATGCCACCTAATGAGGATGACGTGAAAGAACGCAAATAATTAAATCACAATTACAATCAATAGAAACAAGCTGTAATTATACAGCTCTCTGCGTCTATTCAGCCCACAATCGCCTCACAATAGCTGCCAATAGAATAGATCTGGTTTCTGTCATTCAATAAAAAACCACCATACCACGCATATCCGCCAGCAACTATGGAGCCTCACTCCAGACATCTCCATTTTATGGTGTCCCATATATTTCACCTCTTTCCGCCTCTCTCCCCTCTCTCTTGTTCTAGATCTATTCAATGCCTCGTAATCTCCCTCGCTCGATCTCTCAACCTCGTTCCTTCTCCCTTCTCCCGACGACGCAGCCGAAAGACTGGCAGGGGTGACCACATCACCACAGCAGGTGCGCCATAGATAGACCGACTGGGAAGGTGCTAAACCCCCCACCACCAATCGATGCATATGGGACTGTGACGCGCCAAGCGCTATTGTTCGCGGCGCACAAATGCGTTGGAATCTTGGCATTACGATTCCACGATGTCTGCCGAATCCTCTTGTCTATCCCAAGATTGATTTTTTACTACTCGCTCTCCGGAAATGCCTTTTCCGTCTTGATGACGTGATTACATGGTTTCATTACACACTTTCAAAGAGATATGTATATGTATGCTCAGCTAATTCCATTGTATACATTCGTAATTATTCCCGAATCAAAAAGATCTTCGGAGCTCGCGGTCGGAGACAAATGAGGTTTCCTTCCGATTGTAGGTGTGATGTACAATTCTGCTTGAAATAAACCCCGGTTCTCGTTCTTGTCTACACCACAAATCATACAAAAAAAAAAGCTATGGTCACAAGACCATGAAAAAATGAAATATGACAATCCAATAATTCTTGGACCCATAATGGACTTATAAGTCTGCTTTTCTGCTCATTAATCGGGGTAAAGAAACAGAGCGTGTTAGTATTTTTGTAAGTAGTATTTTGTTGTGGTGATTTATGTGACCGCATTATTGTTCAAGTAATTCATCAATCTTTGAAGTGATCCTGTATAAGATATGGAAATAAAAAAAATCACAGATCGATCTGCTGATGGAGATTTTGGTCAATAGTTTGCTCTCCCACAGTTATAAACCCTTCCACACACACACGCACGCGCCAGGGCACATTCTTGGCGACACTTTCGAGTATTAAGTATCTGCATGAAATCTACACGCACGCATGCACACACACAGACACACCTACACCTAAACACACATGCAAACCCCCATACACACATACAAACACACACATACATATACACACATAAACTCACAAACGCACACATGCACGAACACATACACATTGGCCCCGAACGCACACTAGCCTACACACAAGCGTAAGAGCATTCTCACGCTCACAAAAACATTAACCCACCAAAGCAAATACATATTACAGCACACACACACACACACACACCCAGACACACGCACCTATACACACACTTCTTCTTCTTCTTCTTTCGTATGAGTGTAGTAGTGTTTTATGCCACATCCTGTAGTTGGGTGAGCCAGCCAGTCTGGGCATCACAGAGGTTACACACACACTCACGCACAGACGCATATACCCATACACACATTATGAACATAAATACGCACACAGAAAGGTGATAATAGCAGACACACTCTAATTATTTGACCAATTAATATCATCACAGTTGCTCGAAAGATGTTCTCAACTCAATAATAAAATAATTAATACCTTAAGAAATCTAAGTGTGCGTCAGTATGTTGAGGCCTATGCTGCAGGTTTATCGTACTTATTTCATAATCCTATAATTTTGGTACTTATAATTATTTTCATTACCCCCAGCAAAATTGTTTTGTGATTCTTGGGGATTTATCAAAACAAGTTGAATTCTTTTTGTGTTTGATATAGGAAACGAATATTTCTGGACAATAGTGACTCACTTCATTTGTTTTTAAGAACAATTTATCAAATACAAATGTTGCCATGTGGCATTCAGTTTCCTTCATTCTTCTTGTGACATAAGCAGATAAGGACAAGGAAATTTAAGAATATAAATACTAAAATGGAACAATTTTACCGATGTGTTTGACTGGATTAATGCAGCTGGGAAATTATGTGGCTATTCCAGTCAAATTGATAGCCTTGAGAATAAATGTGGCTTGATCCAGACGAACATTCATACACAGAAAATACGAATAAAATCAAAATGTTTGAAATGCTAATCGGGAGTATAAACATATCTGATATTTAAGTGAGAGCTATAGAGGAGCCCTTAACCC
>BQKZ01007915.1:0-28024 GCA_036244855.1 Temnopleurus reevesii | reverse complement strand
TTTTGTTTTATGATGTATGTTGTACTTATAGTAAGGACCCCATTGGAAATAAGCCTTTCGGCTTTCATGGGTTATCCTTGTCACGGTATCATATATGTTATATCTGACAAATCAAATCAAATCAAATCAAATCAAATCAGTCTTTATCACAATTTGTATTTCATTGAAACTTGATAACCGTGATTAAGTGGTTTGTTTGAAGATTTGTTTTTAATGTTGTAAATACATGATCGAATATTTATTTATAGTCATCATTATCTTATTTTCAAGATTTCTGTAAGAGGATAAAAGTGTTATACTATCACATTATATTTCAAGAAAAGGCATCAGACTTGACGAGCATTAATGCTATTTTGTGTTCCCTTTTTTCCTCTGAACTTATTGTATGGATGTTTGTGGATAAATGAAATTTTAATTTCTAGTTCAAGTTCAATAATGACTACGATGATGGTGAAATGCTATTAGTACTGATCTACTATGAATATTAGACGTACGATTACTCTTATTACTCCTCCCATGTAAAGTAAAATACATGAATACAACTTAAAATTGACTTACAATACGCACACAACAAAAGGTGAAACTGTGAACATCATTGGGCAATTAGTTTAAAAGGGAAACTTTCTTTTTTGTCTCTCCTCTTTCTTCCCCCCTCCTCCTCCTCTATCCTCTCCTTTCACTTTTCCTCCCACCTCTCTTTCTACTTCCTGCACCAGGCCTCCCCATTGCCCCCTCTCTCTCCCCCCTCTCTCTCTCTCTCTTCCTCCCTCTCACTCTTTCTCTTTTTTTCTCTCTCTCTCACTCACTCACTCACTCTTTCTTCTAGTCTCACTCTTCGTCCACCTGTATCTCCTTCTCCTCTCTCATTTCCCTTTCTGAACTATTGACATTTTGACAAGTTTGTACAGAAAGAAAATCATGGTTACATAATATTGTATTTCAACCTTATTTTCCCTCCCTTTACTCACCCTCTCTGCCTCTCTCTCTCTCTCTCTCTTTCTCTCTCTGTCCCTCACTGCTTTGCCCCTCTTATCTCTCTCTCTCTCTCTCCTCCTTCTCTCCCCTCATCCCCAATCCCTCCCTTTCTACCTCTTTATGTCTGTCCTTCTCTGCTCCTCTCCTTTCTGCCTCCTCCCAGCTCCACCTCTTTCCTGTCCCCTTTCTCCTTCGCTATGTCTCCCTTTGCTGCCACCCTCTTCTCTCCTCATCCGTCCCTTCCTTTTTCTCTCTTCCCCTTCCACTTCCTGCCCCCTCCCTCATCATCTCCTTCTCCTCCCTTTCCTTCATGTGATATTGAAATTCTGACAAGTTTGTAGAATGAAAATCATGCTCACATAATACAGTATTATTTTCAAACCTTTCCCTCTTTTCCTCGTTCTCTCATCTTCCTTTCTCATTCTCCTCCATGCTTCCTCTCCTCTACCTCCCACTTCCAGCCACCTTCTTCCGCCTCTTCCCCTTTTCTGCTGTTCCTCTCTCTTTCTTCCCTTCCTGCCTCCCATTTCCTGCCACACTTTCTCCTCCCCAGGCTCACTCCCTTCCAATTTCTGTCCCATCCCTACTCCCTCTCCTCTCTCCCTTCCAGTAATATTGAAATTTTGAAAAGATTGTAGGAAAAAAATCATGATCACATATTGCTGTATTTCAAGTCTATTCTCCATCCCTTTCCACCCTTTCCCTCTCTCTCCTTCTATCTCCCTTCCACTTACTGCCCCCTCTCTGTCATCCTCCCTGCTCCATCCACCCTCTCTTTCTTCCTTTCTTTCCTTATCTCTCTCTCTCTATTTTCTCCTTCAGCTCTTCTCCTCCTCACTTCCTTCCCTTATTTGCCTTTGCTCTCCCTGTCTTTACTGCCCTTTCCTGTCTTCTCCTCTTCCCTTCCAGCCTCCTTGATTCCCCTATGTTTAACTTGTACAGTGGAACCTCAATATAAAGAGGTCGGATATAGCGAGATACCTGTTACAACAAGGTGATTTTATTGGTCCCAGCTCTTTATAGTTATTTATTTTTTACCCTGATATATTGAGGAACCTGATATAACAAGGTAATTGTCATAGTCCCAAGGACCTCGTCATAAACAGGTTTCATTGTACAGTCCTTCCCTCATTTTGTTGAACCCCACAAAATAATGCTACCACAAAATCAAACATTTCTCATTCAATATCTTTATAATATATTCATATATATAACTATTTAATCATTATTGGACAAACAACACTTCTTCAAAAATTTAAGAAGATAATTCTTACGTTAAAACATGAAATACATATTCTGCTCTGCAAACTTTCTCCTGATATTTCATGAACTAAAAATAGAAAAAGATACAATACACTTCAATACTCTCGGAGCAGAACGATTATCTATATTAGAGATATGACAGAACTATAAATTGAGACTACATGAGTATTCCTTGAAATTGGTTAACATCTTTGGAAAAGTAATTTTTTAGAGGCATTTTACATGCTCACCATGATACAAAAAGAATGAGTGCATCATTTTTTCTTCCAAAGATCATTCAAATAATTACAAGCTAAACAATTAAAATAAAAACAAAAACAATTCTCTAAATTGTTAGTGATCAATTTCAAAAGCTGCAACAAAGTTAATTGCCTGCTTATGTGATAGGGTTGAGGTAATAACTTTAACTTTAAGTGATTTGAGTGATCTATGATCTAACTTTTTATAAACATTTTCAATCATAATTATGGTTACCTAATGTTGCTAGGAAGTTGCGATTGACTGTAAATTGCAGTTGACCTTCAAATGCCAATCAAATTTAATGTTTCTGCACATTTTGTTCAATGCATAGACAGCGTTTCAATTTTGCGCCTGATTTTCAGTTGATTTGTAATCAATTGCAACTTTCTAGCAACACCCCATTGTATACTGAAACAACGAAACACATGGAAGACAAAATGAGATGAAAAAAATCTATATACAATCTCTATACATAACATACAAAATAGAAAATAAATAGGGATAAGAATTACCGTAAGATTTGTTATTAATTGTACGGGCATCACCGATCTGAATTGTCACAAACTAAATGCAGCCACGAAGTATAGAACTTAAAACTACTACAGTTTACCAATCAATACTACAATCATTTAATGATAGGTGTGTATGTTCATGATGATTTATGGATCGAAATTGATTACATCATACATAAACATGGTACGAAGTTCTGCATCAAACAGAAAATTTGTACAAAAATAAGTCCATTGTAATCAGGGCTCCATACCATAAAGGTTTGTAATTAATCACTTACTTGAAAGAGAAATTCTGATTCGTTTTTGGTCAGTCTATTGAACAAATTGCGCATGCAACAAAGACCTTGATTGGCCAAATTCATTAGCGATTAATCGCAAACCTATATGTTACAGGGCCTTAGGTCCACTTGATTTTATGGCATGTGAGAGTTATTCGACAGTAAACCCATTTATTGCAGACTTGCGAAACCCAAAAATGTTGACGGTATTCAATTGTTTTATTTTCCTAAAGATACAATTGTGTGATGTAAAATGTGATTTGAGTTAATCCTACAATGATGGTGACATCTGCGTCCTTTTGGTGGAAACTATAGACAGGTTCGCTTCAAGGGAAAATAGAACTTTATCATAGTTTCAGCTGTAAGCACACTTGGAGGTTACAACCACTATTCAGCCCAAACGTTCTAGTCCTTTCCCCTTCTACCGTAAAGCACACGTGACGGATTATAAAAATAAAAAGGAAACATTTTAAATACATACAGTTGACACAAAATCATTCAGATATGTCCATTGAACACAATATAAACTATTTCCGAAAAGTTAACTAGAACGCAGACAATAGGTCCGTACACCGTGTATTCAACCGTGTGGACACAACAATGACAAGCCGGTACCGAATTCAATAGCATTACAAAGAAGCGTTGAAATTGCGTTCGACTTAACTTTTCGAAAATACTTTATATCGTGTTATTGGTTCTAACTTGAAAGAATACAAATTCCACATATCGCCTGATCCAAAGGATGAGCTAGCACCATCTCCAAGAAATGCTTAAAGATTGTCTCTCATATTTTTAGCACACATACTGTTTGAACAGAATCTACTGACGGCCTGGTCCTTTGAATGAAATCATTTATGAACGGCTCATACAAAATGTACCGCATACTCAAATCTTTCCCTTGAGCATGTGCTTTAGAATGTCTCTCAAAAATCATTGTCGGTCGTCACCTATCCAATGGGGAAGTCACAATCGTTCAATGAATATCAGATGAGGGGTCTATTGCTAGAAAGGTGCAATTTTTGTGCAATGATTTGGCGCTGGCACATCAAACCCAATGATGAACACTTTTTTTTACATGTGGAGATTGTGCTCCACTCAAAATGTGCATAAACGAAGGATTGGCTTGCTGTTGATTTGCAATCTTTCTAGTAACACCCTTTCAGTCTGATAGCTTCTCCTAGCCTGCTACGGACATAGGTGAAACCCAGTAATAAATCATGGAAGACTATATCCAGTTGAAGAAACATTTTCAGCGCGACTAGTGACTCGAGAAACCCCATTTTTCACGGACCAGGCCTGAGAACATTTTACGAGTTTTCATACGGGAATCGCGAAACGGATACATGGATTTGGAAAATATTGTCCAGTTCGACTTGATTTGAGACATTAGATCCTGAGAAGCCCTGCGCTCGGACTCTTATGATGTAGTCGTACGGCTCGTTGAGACCAAGTCTTGTTGATAGGACTCCGGAACCATTGGGCTCTGTTCTCACTTTGAAAGGCACCTGAAAGAAACAAATTTGAAAGTAGTATGAATACAACTACTTAACAATCTCAACAGCGATAAAATTTGAATACAGTTACATCCAGAGCTGCAAAAATAATAACCTATAAAATGTCAGTTGCAGTTAAAAAATTGCATCATTTGCTATGGTAAATTGATTGAATTTATGATGGAAAATAATTAAAACATATCGTTTCTTTACAAGCCTTAAAATACTGGTGAACTCAAAACCAAAAGGTTGTTCTACACAACCTGAATGCTTGCCTGGAACTTGCCTGACATAGTAACAAGTAATGTATGCTAACTGTATTCCAAGTATTGTAGTCCAATTGTTACCACACGATTTAATAAATACAATGTAACTATGCACATATAGTAAATTGGCCTATCAGTATTACCTGTGAATTTTCTATGCTAAAGTATGTATTTTCATGGAAGGAACCGTCTGGTCTAATGATTCTCAGCCTTAGTAGATCCCGACCAGCCACTGTCTCGGTGTGCAGAGCCAGCGTCTTGAATTGGATGCTATCTGCAAGACGCTCACAGCGTTTTAATTCTATCCGCGATAACGAGTCGGGACATTCTCTCACGCAGTACCTAGATGGAAGAGTAAGAGCAGTAAAAGAAATGAGATATTATTACAATTATTAACTTGGTATTCCCAAAAATATTGGTTTTATAATCATAGTTCATTTTACCATGTATATCAATTCTACGTGTCTTATTCTGTGATTTGCAATTTATATATAAATTTGTACCAGTAATTATTTCTATAGAAAGTTGATAATATCGTTGTAAAAATTAAAAGCGGAAAATAAAATAAATTCAAATTCGAATAAAAAAATTCAAATTCAAAACAATAACAGTTTAAGCACAAAAAAAATATTTGAATTGGCCATGAAAGAAACCATTAACACCTGCAGAAGATTTGAAAGGGTTGCCAGGGCGTAAAAAGGAGAACTTAATCTCCATAACTCACAAGCTTTCCAACCAAACCCCTTTGACTCTATGCAGGTAAATATGAACGAAACTCTAAAAAATAATGAAATAGGCTTGGAAATGTGGACATCCATATTGGTTTGGAATAACTATCGATATAAACAAAGATTAATGCAACTTACTATATCATATGGGAGTAGATAGAATCTGCACAATTCAATAAATTATGTGCATCCGATTAAAAATATATTGGGATTTCATGATAAACATTTCATCATTCATATCTGGTTTATCACCTTCATGTAATGCTTTGAAATGATTACATAGCTCATGAAGTGACCAATATTGGAGAAAAGTAAGGTTAGATATACAAAAGGGCTTACTGATTAATGGAATTGTCCCAAATACCACTATAATATCAACATGACTGTTGTGTTATCGAAATATGAATAATTATTCAACAACAAATTTTGCTGTGGCCAATTTAAAGATTCTCAAATGATTTCACTTACCCTGTTCCTTCTTCTCTTCTATAATACTGAGGACATGTTGTATCTAAGCAGCTGGCGTTGCCTTGACGATTAAAACAGAGCTGGTCACCCCTACATCGGACCAACCCCTCGTAGCACTCATTAATATCTGAAGTGGAAACAAGATAAGACACTCTCTGATTATTGTCTCAGAAGACTAGCAGTAGCAATTGAAATGTAGAAAAGTCCTCATGAAAGTAAATGTTTATATACTACGGTAGGAGCATGAGCAAATACTGAAATCCAGGTTTGTTCAGTTTTGCAACATTAAAAAAAAAGAAAGTGCTTCAAATAAAATGTGAGTAAGGATGTTTCCTTTCATGAAACAAGGCTCATAACAAGTCTAATCAAATGATATGTAAAACAAACAATAAATGATCCATACAAAATCAAACAAATGAAGATATAGTATGGTATTATGGGTAAGTTTGGCATTTTTAGAACTAGAGTAAGGACATTATACAGAGTTCAGTTTTTCAATATGATATGAACACATTCTCTACAAGCCAAGACTTCTCCTTGTATTATTGCTTTTCTTGCATGAAAAATCACAAATGATGATTCTATATCAAATACCTCTGACTAAAAAAATTGAGTGATAAGGCTGATCAGGCTACAGTGTTGTCTCCAATAGGACAAAAAATGAGAAGAACTGTTCACACTTACCTGCACAAGTGCCTCCATTGCCTAACAAACGATACCCTGGTGGGCATTCACATCTGTAGCTGCCTTCAGTGTTAACACACCTATACTGACATGGATTGGCTAGCAGACATTCATTTACATCTGAAAGACACAAAGAAATATGAAACAATTAAAGAGAATTAGTTGAGTAAACAATGATAATAATATGTCCATTTTATTATAAAGGGCAAGAACTACATGTATAAGCATATACTAGAATGCAGTCAGTATCAGTACCATATCATTAATTACCCTTACTTCATCTTCTAAGGCAACCACTGGCATTCAGGCAATGAATAAATCCCTACCAGTTACCAATTTTCACCTGGGTTGACTGCAGTATAAAGAAGATGAATTTGATATTGACTGAAATTAAGGCCATTGGTGGGATTTGAACTGCTACCCTCTGGTTAACAGGCAAGGATCAGAACCGCTACACTACGATTTTCTTCTACAAGCATTTCAATAGTTTGCCACTCGTGTACCGTACTTGCCGCAATTTCAGGTTACTTTTCAGTCTTGTGACTGCATGATTGCTTGAGGCCACTTTTGGAACTGATTTGCACCATCCTAGGAAATTCTTCCATATTTGACAGCTAGAATCTTAATAAAACTTACCGACACAACTGCTGCCCATTCGTCTCCATCCGTTCTCACAATCCAAGCGTGTTGGGGGCGCTACAGACTGGTCCAAGAAGATGCAGGTCTTCCTGTCTGGCGCCCTCATCATGCCTGGTGCGCAGATGCACTCAAAGTCACCCTGGAGATTACGGCACTGATACGTGCAAGGTCTCGTTGCGCATTCGTTAACATCTATCCGTAAAGATAATGGGGAGAAGAGGAACTGTTTATTAAAAGTGACAAGATGATTTCAATAAGTCATATAGTAAATGCCATATTATTCTCATTATCTCTCGTGTACATGAACACAAATAATCACCCAGGAGATTACATGTACAGCACTTGTTGTACATGGTTGATTTCCACACATTTTGATATCTGAGCAAAAGAACAACCCCTCAAAACATACATCAATTATCACCAATTCAAAACACATAAAAAATTCTCTATTGCATTCCTGTGCCTCTGAGCACATCAGACAAGCGAGTGCTTTATATCGAAGCACATGTTATGGAGGTTTTGATTTCATTCGTCAGGGTCACAGTCAACCAGAAGTAGTACATCATAGGTTTACGAATCTTCTCATTGTTACGTGCACAACTACCTGTGACGTAACAATAAGCAGATGCGCAAAACTAGGACGTACTACTTCTGGTCGACGTGCCCTTCATCATGACTGAAATAAAAAACACTGTATTATCGATCTGGACACACCCAAATGTGCCATCACATTCAAGCAACCCTGAGAAAGAACCCGGAAGGGCGAGGTAAAAATATAAAACTTTTTCCTGTAAAGGAGGTCACTTATGAAAATAAAGCAATACCCATGTTCTGGTAAGTGATAAGGTGAACTGGTTGGGGACGAGATATATCAAGCTGTTCGTAAATTTACCCATGACTATATGCACAACTAAAACATACTCTCAGGTGCTAATTAAGAAAATATATTCAGATTGTCAGTAAGTGGAGTACACGCTAAAAACTCAAATGTTAAATTAACATTTAAAAGGTTGGAGGAGTGACAACCTTTCCAGAATGGTAAAATAACATTTAAAAAATGTTGGATCCAACTGTTCAGGTGTTGGATCTAACATTTCTAAAGCCTAAATTTACCATTTGTAAATGTTGTTGCAGAAAATCAACTGCAACTTTGCAAATTGTAACGTGCATTTTCGTTCTCGTGCACGGTATGCACATTTAACAAGACACGCATGAAAAAAATGATTTTGATTGGCACGTTCTAATCAACTGCAACTTGCGATCAATTGCAACTTTTGAGCAACACCCCCAAGATTTATCAGAAACATGTGAGTTTTATGAAATAAAAACAAAGGTTATCAGCTGACCTATACATCGTCGACCTTCCGCACGGTAGCCGCGAGGGCACGAGCAGCTGTAGCTTCCAAAGGTGTTTTGGCATGTCTGTTGTGACGAACATTTGTGGGTATTGGTTCTGCACTCATTTATATCTGGAAAGAAAACAACACATCATGTTTCTGTCACTTCAACCCCAAATCTTATTAGTCAAAATGGAAATAATCATGGAACTGGCAGGCGCAGAGCAACAACATATATACATGTTGCTCCATCCTTTTAACCCTTATTATAATACATGAATATATGATTTATATGGCGCCAAATCCACTTTAAAAAAAAAAATGCTCATGGCGCAACTATGAAAAATATGTGAAGATGTACAGAAAATTATACACGAGACATAGTAGAGAAGAAAGAAGTGCAAGAAAAATAACAAGGGGACGTAATTAATCACAAGCGATGTTGGACAGGTAGGTTTTTAGATTGTGTTTGAATATTTCAGCCGAGCTTCTGTGTTTGATGGCTTGTGGAAGGGAATTCCAAGTAGATGGCCCAGCGTGTGTGAATATTCGTTCCTGCACTTAGTTTTGACTTTAGGGACAACAGATTTGAGTTTTGGGAACGTAAGGTTCGAGAAGGGATGTACTGCGTAATCTACCGGGCTGTTCATCAATGGGATATTCAAAGACCGCATAATACCCTCTCAACTGTTAACAAGGGCTTATTCATACTTTCAAAAGAAAATTAAAAACCTACTCGCTTAACAATATGTATAAATTGTCCATATGATTTACTTCGTTCATTATTTACATTATTTTATCTGTATATTGCGTGCAATAGTTGTGAGCATAAGTAAGCGTGTGCTTATGTGAATGTGTGTGTGTGTGTGTTTGTGGCATTTTTTGTTTTATAAAGTTCAACTTTTATCATGATTTATAATATGTACATGTAATTTGATTATTTATAATTTGGAATCAACTTTTATATGAGGCACCGCCTTCCTGTTGATTTCCATACACTTTCAACTTTAACTTGTACTGTCTAAACTGTTAAATGTTTTTCTATTTTTGTCTTTTCCATGTATTGTTTTTGTTGTTTCTATGAAAGTGTTGAATAAATGAAATGAAAAAAAAATGAAATGAAAAAAAAATGAAATGATGCAGCCAAGGAAATATTCTAGGTGTACTGTATTCACTTTTCTATCTATAACACATGTTTTATATCGGTCGGCCTCCCATAAGGGCATTCCTTTTTGGCTGCTACCGGCAACCAGTTTTAAAACTTTTCTACTGCATATTTTACTCTGTAAATTTTAGTGTTTTTTTATGCTGTTTGTTAAATAAATGGATGAACTGAACTGAACTGAACTTTTCATCTGGAGGGAACCAATTTATGTGGCCACTATACACAGGTGGCCGCTAATATAGGTTTCACTGTGCATACCTATACAGGTGCCATTCCTTGCTTTCTCAAGACCTTGCTGACAGACAGTTTGACATCTGTAACGTCCCCGCTCATTTATGCATTCTTGGTTGATCAGACAAGGATTGCGTTCCTGGCACTCATTAATATCTATGATAGAAACAAAAAAGGTAGCAATGTTGTTTATAAATGTGAGCAAATATGAAATTAATTAATAAATTGAAGTAGGAAATGGAATTTAAATCAAAATTTGGATCAGAACTTTCAAATCTGAATTGCAAATTGAAATTGAGATTGGAAGTGAAATTGGAATTAGAATTTGAATCAGAACTTTATAAATTGAAATTGAAAATTTGACACCTGTAATGTCCCTACATGATTCATTCTTAATTGATGGATTAAGTTCCTGACATTCACTGGTATCTATGTTACAAATTCAAATTGACATTGAGATTAGAATTGGACTTTGAATTGGAACTGAGATTAAAATTGGAATTGAAATTAGAATTGGACTTGAAATTGGAATTGGGTCAGAAATTTCCATTCTGAATTGAAATTTGAATTTGAATTGGAACTTACCAATATCTGAATTACAAATTGAAAATGAGATTGTAATTGGAACTGGCATTGTAATTGGAACTGGCATTGGAATTGGCATTGATATTGTAATTTGGATTGGAACTCAACAATATCTAAATTTCTAATTAGAATTGAGATTGGAATTTGAACTGAAATAGGAATAGACAATGTAAAGATATATAATAACAAAGAGGCTACATATCTTGTGGATGTAAACCAAGGATATGGATTTAGCACAAAGATAGGAAATGTAGGCATAAATATTCATTAGTAGTACTTTTGTAACTTGCTGGTCCTCAATGTTTTAAAACTTAAGCTGTGAAAATATCTTCCTTCAAAGTAATCATTCAGCGCTTCACAAAAGCTGTATTCTACAATATCGCCTCTATAGGAGGCGCCATGGTGAAGTGGTCGTGACTCTCGCCTTTCAACTAGAGGGTTGTAGGTTCAAATCCTACCCATTGCGTCAATTTCCTTCAGCAAGAAATTCATCCACATTGTGCTGCACTCAACCCAGGTGAGGTAAATGGGTACCTGGCAGGAATATTTATTCCTTGAAATGCCAAGTGCGCCGTGGATGGCTGCCGGGCTAAAGCCAGGGTAATAATAATGTAAGCGCCTTGAGCACTCAGCAGAGTGGATATGTGCGCTATCTGAATTGCATCTATTATTATTATTATTATAGATGCAACATTCTGTGTTAATTACCTACTGTTCTAAGTTTCCGTAACTCTTATCAGTAAAATCGTGTATGCATTTGATGTTACCAAAAAGTGAGATTGTTTTACCTTCACATTGGGTCTGTCCTCTAAGACGATATCCCTTTCTGCAATAACACTGGTAGCTCCCTTGGGTATTACTACATTGATGAGAACATAGGTTGGGTGTCTCAGCGCACTCATTAATATCTGAAAAAAGAAGAGTGATAAATATCAGGTTCTCACATTCAATTTCATTTTATTTGCATTCAAACAAATGAATGTTTGTCCTCTAAAACAATATCCCTTCTGCAATAACAATGGTAGCTCCTGTATTACTTTATTGGTGGGAGCATAGGTTAGGTATCTCCGCACACTCATTAATATATGAAAAAAAATATGATGATACATGTTGATATACTTTTTTTGGTCCAATTTTATTAGATTTGCAGTCACATTAACTTCCTATGGACAATATATTTTTCTGCAACAACACTGGTAGCTCTCTTGGGTATAACTACATTGATGGGAACATACTTTACTACTATTCTATTTTTGTGTTTGAACGTATAAAAAATGTAATTTGATTCCCTCTTTTTAAGAGGCATTCTGAGTATTTGCTGATTGGAATACTGTTACTCAAATTGCCATCCATTTATCATTGAGTGCTTTAAGCCTCATAGGCATATCAAGGATGGTTACAAGGAGGGGGTTTCATGAAGATTTGTTGCAGGTACAAACGGTCATTCTCCAACACTTACCATAGCAACAGTCAGAGAAAGTGATCTTCATCCAATTTAAATCAAGGATGTAGTCAGCGCTGACTAGTAGTCACTGCGACAAGTTTCATGAAACACCCTCAGGAGAAACCAGATTTTACTCTTTGCTGTCTTCTCAACAGAAAAACATAAAATTTACTTACCACCGCATATCGTGGTCCCCGGTATCCTCCTGGTACCTCGTGCGCAGTGCCGGACACATCGATATGACCCTTCTGTGTTCTGACATTCCTCACTTGACGGACAGTTTCCATTGTTGTACCGACATTCATCGATATCTATCACAAATATAATTGAAGTTAAACGAGGAATAAATATATGCATTTTAGTAATTCATATTTACTTCTTCTCACATTTTACGACGACACCTTTACCTTTACTGTTCATGCACTGTGTGGGATATTGGTATTATTTTTATATTAAAAATAATCTCTCTTCCGGACTAATTGATACGAGCCTTCTGTGTTTTGACATTCCTCACTGGACGGACAGTTTCCATTGTTGTACCGACACTCATAGCTATCTATCACAAGTATAATTAAAGATGAACGAGGAATGAAGATATGCATTGTAGTAATATATATTTATTTTTTTCTCAAATTTTAAGGCGATACCTTTACCTTATTTTTTACTTTTCATGCACAGTATGGGATATTGGTATTATTTTGATAAACCTCTCTTCTACCCATTATCTCAAAATCTGATCCAAGTAAACCAAAACAAATTTGATATGCAGGGTATGTACAAAAAATATTTATTCAGTTAAAAAGTTGATGATGATGAAATTATACTTTAGACATTGTTGAAAATTAAATTTAAACATCTCTGAGATGACAAAAGTTATGGAATATGCATGAAGTGCATATTCAAGGCGAAAGTATGATGGTTGTTGTCAAGTTTTCTCTCACTTTTGTTCAGCTGTTGCATTATTCCAATTTTCACCTCATGCATATTCCAGAACGGTCAGCACCTCTAATATCTATCCAGTTTAAACATGTTTTACTGGCCCTGTATAATATTCCTTAGGAACATATAACCTGAGCTTTAGAGGGGTACTTCACCCAGACATTGATGTGCTGTTGATGAATATAGAAAAATATAACCTGGGTTGAGTACAGCATGGTTGTACTAAAAAAATACTTCTTACCATCACACGTGCGCTCGTTGTATCTATTGAGCCTAAATCCAGCTGGGCAGGAGCAGACATGGCCACCATAATAGTTCTGGCAAAAATGGGAACAGGCGTTACCCTGTAAGCACTCATTGTTATCTGGAAGATAGAAAGAGAAACACCATCTTGAAAATCTTCGGTGCAACAACCAGCTCGGTAGTAAGAGGGATTACAGGTGGGTTAAAAGGGGGCACTGTGCATGGAAGTATCAGGACAGAGAGTCATTTAATGAGAAGGATGAATTTTCAACAAACAATCTCTTACTAAAGATATGTTTTTCATTTTTTTCATGCCCTCTGAGAGATTTTTTCAAGAGGATATATCCCTCTCATCTCGCTGTGGGGAAGTGAGGTCAGCAAAGGTAAATATAACATATTCTGTGGGGTTCAGTGCCCTGTAAAAGTCCTTTTATGTTCAAGGCAAAGATATATGTGGAGGCAGGTGCGTTCAGACCACAGGTTCCTTAACTGGACTAACTTCCCTCACCCTGGACACATCCTTTGTGTAATTATTCTTACCTCTGCAATAAGGTCCAGAAGGATCAAGTCGGAAACCTGGGGGACATCTGTTTCTTGGTTCACCTACAAAAAACAACAAGAATCAACAAAATATTATCATAGAGTCCATTTTCATAGGGACCGGGACCAAGCTATGACTTCACTTGCTTTACACAAAATTATAAATTAGAATATGATACAATGATGAAATAATAAAAGTAGTGCCTGATATCATGAAGTCAGAAACAATTAACATGAATTAAAGCAACCTTCTGTTATTTTGTACAGAAAACAGGTGGTCCAAGGGACAGAATTTGCAGAAAACAAAGGATTATTCATTCTCGTAAAAAAACTACATGGCAATTTTAATGCTCTCTTTAATTGAGACAGCTTATGTAATAATTCAATTCTAATATTCCTCAATTTAAATATGTCATGCAAATGGCTATTACACAGTCACACAGTTAATTCTTTCAACATCGATAAAGTCAATAGTTAGTGGAAAGGATTGTGTACTCACCCCTTGTAAAGTAGACCCGTATCGTATACGTCAGCGACCCATCATTCGGATTATACTCCACCATAGCCCCCTCAGTATTCAGCGTCTGCACAAGGTAAGGCATCTGGCTGCCTGCATCATCAAATGTAATGGTATGATTCCATGCAAAGAGCAGAGGGGTGCCATCAATGGTGACGTGACGCGACGACTTGCCGTATATCTCGCCAGGCCCGGTCTGGATGTAGTCCTCGCGGTAGTTGCGCGTGACGACACGCTCCTCCGGGTAGATTTCGGGGGTTTCCCCGGTTACGAGGATGGTGAGCTGGAGGACACCGTTGTCATCCACTCCAAGGGAATGCATCCCCATTGTGAGCTCCTCACCTGGGGTTGAAATGAAAAAATAAGATGAAGCTTAATAACACAAGAAACCATAGAGACACTTTTGCTTCATCTTTAGTTAAAAGAGAATGAAAGACATGTAAACTCAGCATAAACTACCTGCATGGATGAAGTAAAAATAGAACTTTTTACCATAATTTTCATGCCTTCTTTCAACGCAAACAAATTTGATTCAGCTGATTAATTATTTGCATTCTGCTTAATTGTCTAGTAAATATATTTTGATCTGTCAACGCTCAGTAATACTAAAATATATCAAATATATTTTATATAATACTTATAAGATATTTGAAATTTACTTGTACGATTGTATCGCCTTTCTGGTGATTTCCACGCAATGACAGTCAACACCTTTGCATATCCTTGTTTTATCTTAAATGTTTCTTGAAAACATAGAATTATGAAAAGAAATTAAATGAAATGATATATCTTGACATACCTGACCAGAAACGAACTTGTGTCTGCCTGACAAAATTGCCCTCTGTGACGGAGAAACCGTTCTCTGTGTTATCTCTCTCATAGGCACTGGTCCAGTAGACTGGCGAGATTAGTGAGATCAGCATCCTCATTACATTGCCTGTAAAGTTGAAATAAGAAATGAAAATAAAATATGCAAGGGAAAGTAATGGCAGAAGTCTTGCCTTTGGCAACATGTCAAAACTTAATGGAGATTATTAATATTGCTTAGAACTAAAATAAAAATTTTCAAAACTTTACCTTATTGTAGTAATTAGTACCCAAAGGCATAGTTTCGGAGACTAGTTTCTTATACATATCTCTATCAAGGCATTGACCATGCACAACATAAAACAGACATCTTTGTTGACGGAAGTCAGTGTTTTTTAACTATTACTATATATAGTTGTGACTCATGTGAAATAATTCAATTTCCAACTATCTGCATTTTCTTGGAAAAAAACACTTGGAAAAAAACTGATTTACGGTAAACTTCCTAGATATCATCATGAGGCCTATGCTTTGAGACAAACAAATTCCCTCTTAATTAACTTTTTTTTTAAAGCGAATATCGAGTACTTGCAAAGAACTTCAATTTGGAAAAATGAATGATTAAAATAATCTTATGTTACAAACAAAGCACAACGTGACTTGTGTAGACAAGGGAAAACTAATATGATAACCTCAAACCGGTTAAAAGCGAAATTATGTCATTCTCCACGTGCTCTGTCCACTGCAGCAAACACAGGAAGCAGCGCGTGGGACTGGTATAAAATCTGTCGGCCCGACATGGCCCAATTTTGACCCTTTATTTGCACATTTCTCTGCCATTATACATTTTCTTGCAAAACACTTTGGCACATATTATTTATTCATAGTTCTGAACATTCTTCTCACATTTTGTGCGATTCTGTGAACATTTATTTTATTTTTTTAACAAATACCAGAATATATCTTTAAATTTCAAGTCTATCATATTACAAAGACATTATTCTGCCAGCTCCTCATTCTAAAATGAATCAGATTTACATCTTTACATCAAATATCATAAGCGTAGATCATATTCAAATATCATACATTTAAATTAATTAAACTTCAATGTAACATTCAATGATTCAATGTAACATATCTCTATGCCTCACCTATGTCCTCTGGTACATCGTCCATGCTGGCTCTGACCATGGTGTAACCAGCATTGTCCACACTGATGTTAGCCAAGAGAAGACCATTCAACGTCTGACCATTGATGGTACCTGTTACCGTAGCAACAGCCGACCTTGGACCAACTAAAGAAATGGATGGAAAAAAATGATCATATCAGCTCTGACAAATAGTTGATGAAGGTTGCAGCTTTCACAAGTAGAAGTTTACTAAAATATTGGTCTAAATTGTTGACAAATGAACCTTCTAAGAAATGTGTTTACCTATAATGCATGATAAAGGTGTCATCAATGGTTTCATCAATATAAAGTCAGCATACGTGTAACTGTATGGAATTACAGTGCAAACATCCAAGTAAAACCATGCGCATCTTCCAAACTTTGCTGGTCATTTCTCAATAACCCTACATTTTAACAAATTGTTAGGCACAAACTCTTCCAATTGTTTTTCTAGCATTCATTTATAGAGTTTTGTTAAATCCTGTGACCCCGTCGTTTCATTAATTTGAAGGTAGCAATCATCTGAAGATATCATCCTCTCTATCCTTATAAACTGATCACCTATAATATTCAGAGTTCTAAACCTTATAGCATAATGTATTATTGCATGAATTCAGGGTTAAACACTCACACAAATGAATTAGAGAAAAGAATTTTTGAACTCATGGTTTCTTCCCTTAGGACACATTTGTTTCAGCTCGTTCGCTATACACAATCTAATTTCCATGCTAATGAATATTCCAAGTAGGCAAGTCTTAATATCTTGACCAAGGTAACAAGCAACATACCAATGCAAGGCGGGGTATGGCACGCCTGGATGAGCTCGGCTGCTCCTGTGCAAGGCCTGCCTCCATGGGCCGGGGCAGGATTGCTGCATTCACGCGTCTTCCGTCTATGACTGTCGCCACAGGTCTGAGAGCATTCGCTCCATGGAGACCACCGCGTCCACCTTCCGTCAACTGTAATACATAAATATTGCATTGCATGTCAATAGCCAACAAGAACAAGAAGCTGGAATTCTAGGAAAAGTGAATGATTATTGTTGAAGGATTTCATATTGTTTTTAGTACATTCTGTAGGTATTCAATGATAAACAAAATTTATGTCATTAAGGACATGTGAGAAGCATCAGCTAAATTGTTTGGTCAAACATTTCTGGAACTGATTTGGCTAGATCAGTGAATACTGCAAATATTTACTTATTTATCAAATTATTTCACTTTCTCCAACTTTATAGACGTCGTTAAGTTTTAAAAACTATAAATAAAATGTCTGATTTCAGAAAGAATACTGATTTATCAAGGAAAAACTCAGCTTCTTCTTGGCTTCCTGCCTTCATCCCATTTTCTTCTTCATTTCCATCATCATCATCATCATCATCATCATTATCGTCACCACCACCACCACCACCACCACCACAACCATCATCACCATCATCATCATCATCATCACCTTGACAAGGCTGTTCGTTGCATGACTCTGTATCGATGCTGTCCCCAACGCAAGGCCTGCCGGTTGGTGAAGGAGACGGATTGGTGCAGGATCGGAACCTCTGTCGGATACCTCCATCGCACATAGCGGAACAGACGCCCCACACGTCCCAGTCTGACCAGTTGCCATGTACTGATGAAAAGTGAGATAAAAACAATTGTGAGAAATAGTATGTAGGTTGTGAGGCTCATTTGAAGAAAACTACTTGCTTGCTGTATTTTGTAGAGCACTTACAGGTCTTTTAAGAAGTCTATATCAAAATTATCTATCATAATTATTAGTCTGTTTAGGGATTATCCTCATTATTGTAATATTCATCAAGAACATCATCATCATCATCATCATCATCATCATCATCATCATCATCATCATCATCATCATCATCATCATCATCATCATCATCATCATCATGTATCTACAGCCAAATACCTACCTGGACATGTCTCAGTGTTACATCTAATGGTCTGGTCCGCTCTGCCTTCACAAGGCTGTCCACCATAGAGTGGTCCATTGCATGACCTGGTCTTGGTCTTCTGTCCTCCACCACAGGACACCGTACAGGTGGACCAGATACTCCATGATCCCCAAACACCATCATCACCATCACCATAAGCACAACCACCACCACCACCACCACCACCACCATAATCATCACACCACCACCATCATCATTGTCTACCTGGACATGTCTCTGTGTTACATCTAATGGTCTGGTCCGCTCTGCCTTCACAAGGCTGTCCACCATAGAGTGGTCCATTGCAGGACCTGGTCTTGGTCTTCTGGCCTCCACCACAGGACACCGTGCAGGTGGACCAGATACTCCATGATCCCCAAACACCATCAACTGAAAAAAAAAGAAGCAAAGAAAAAAATGAGGTAAATAGGTTCATCTAGGCATTGATATGTATGCCTTATGCTGAATGAGAAGAATATATGATTATATTACCTGAAAATATAATAAATCTGAAATCATATTTTTTTAACCCGTTGACGACGGAATTGTTCATGGCCCTGCGGCACCCTCATACGAGATTAATTTCTGTGTATCAAGAAGCTCGCTATTCAACGTTGAGAAGGCGCGTGCGCAGTGTTCGCTTCATGATTAGTCTTGATTCGAAGCACAGTGCAGTACATGAAGAACCAATGCGGTGAAATTAAACCTATACGTCCCATGCCTCGGTTGTTTCTTTGTCCTTGTTGTATGTACCAACTTCTTCAGGTTTTTTTTTTGGTTGCTTATGATTATATTTTTATTCTATATATTATTTTTATTCTATATATTCATAATATTTTATTCTTTCATCACTTCTTGCTCGTTTTCTTCTTGTTTTTTCGTGTTTTTCTGAGTTCCTTCCTTTATTTTTTTTTTCCTTCGCATCTAGTTTTATCGCAAGATTGTTGTCTCTATGTTGTTTTCATTATTCCATATGTAAGGAGATTGATTTAAAAATGAATAATTTAAAATAATCTTTGGAAGTCAATGCATTTTTCTTTACTGTTGAAAGAGTTTTTCTTTCGTCATTATTTGTCTACTCCATGTTTTCTATATTTTGTATTACTTCCTCTTTTCTTCTTTTCGTTTGTTTTCTTCATTTTTTTTTTTCACCTCCCTCCTTTATATTTCTTTTTTCTTGCAAAATGGTTGTCTCTATGTTCGTACGATTATTCCAAACTTGAAGCGATTTGTTTGAAAATGTCAAAATAAGTAATTATAAATAATGTATTGAAAGTCAAACTTTTTTCGCTATTGAAACAATTTCGAAGGAGAGACAGATTTAGAGGAAATATACACAGGTAGTGAGGAATTATTGTATGAAAAGATATAGTATAAAGATAAAGAACAGAGAATGCAAGCATCGTAAAATAGTCGAATATGTAAAAGCAAAAGTAGAAATAGTAGTTAGAAGCATAGGGGAAAATGGGACAGGGAAGGAGAAAATAAAAATAGAGAGTTAAAGAGATATATTATATGAACGGAGAATACACAGAAGGGGGAATATATTATGAAATTTGCCTAAAAATTGCAAATAAAAATTAAACTTGTAAGTAATGAAATTCTAGAAAACGATTCGAAAATTCTAAAAGTAAATTCATGCAACAAAGTTTCAGAAAGCAGAGGCGAAATTATTTGATGACAATGAGATGTGTTTCCATATCTTCCCGTAAATTTACTCATCTTGAAATTTGATTTATTGACATTTAGCCTTTCGTTATTTTAGTAGTCCAGGAGTAAAAATACAGGATGCGTTCTGGAAGATTGATATAAGATTAGGATTTTGACAGGCTAAATAGAATCCTTCTTTCAAAAATACCTAGCGAATAAAAGTCTATTCAACAAAACATCGATCGCACTTCCTGTCTATACAAAAACGTACAAAAGGTGTTGATACAATTCAAATATCCTCTTCCTGGACACCTGGTGTAAGATCCGGCTTGTTTTGTTGTTTATACTATTGTTTACTTCGAGCTAATGTATTGTAAACACTTCTAATCGTTTTATATTTCAATATATCGTGGGAAAGAAAGAAAGAGAAGAGAAGAGAAAGAAAGCATGAGATACGCAGATGAGTAAGTACAAGATATCGTGAGAGAAACAAATGCAACATAAATTCATAAAACCATTGAATAAGGATAAAAAGCAACAGAAGATGATGCTACAGAAATGACACAAAGGCAAAATGTTGTAATCCCACCCAATATATATTGGTTAGCAAAAAATAATAAAATGGGAAAAGACGGAGAGGTCCGTGTATATGAAACAGATAGATAAATAGATAGATAGGAAATGACTGACAAATGAGAATAAAGAAGGAAGTGATGGGAAAGAATTGACCAAAAAGAAGATACAAATATAATCGGCAATATCATTTCAAAATATCGAACACTGTTACAAAAAAAATCAAAGAAAAAGAACAAAGATAAAAGTGCATAAACACATATAAATGTTTCATTTGGGTATATCGATCTTTACGAGTTCTAAATCTAAATTGAAATCCTGCACTTATTCTAGAAATATGTGTTTCACAATGATAAGAGAAATAGAGAAACGAGAATGAAAACGATAAAGATGTGGCTCAAATATTGAGTACATATTTGAATATTAGAATAAGAGAGAGAGAGGGGGAACATTGGAAAATGCGTATGGTGGCTAAATAATAGCGGGTGAATGAGGAAAAACGGACTGCCATTATAGACTAATCGCCTCACGCAGAATCTCGGATCGCCCGAACTCAGTCACCCATGCGTGACACCAGCCGCTGGTTCCGGCTGAATAGTACAGAGATATATGCCACTGAATACTCGTTACGGGTATCAGCGAAACTAAAAATCTACTGTCTCAGCTGGCTGGCGGGTAATACATGAAATACGAAATTCTTGCTAACTTGTACAAGCAAATTAATTTCATGAATGCTTAAAAAATCAAATTGATGGGAAGTAATGATAGAAACTTTGTTGGAGTACTTAGTTTAGTCATTGATCTTTCTACATTCATTATTACAAATACCAAGATCGTGTTTATAAAGGTGTTATTACCCATCAAAAGAGAACATACTGATGCTACTTTGGGAACCGAGTATACCCGGTTCCCGTATATGAGTGGGGTTTGTGGGAACCGGGTATACCCGGTTCCCGTCGTCAACGGGTTAATCTGTGGCAAGTTTTGTATGCTCCATCACATGACTATGATAAATTTTGATGATAACTTGTAGTCAAGTTCCTCCTACTCCTCTCCCTCTTCCCCCTCTTCATCTTGTTCTTCATTTTCTCCTTTACCCCCCTTTTTTTCCTTTTATACATTCCTTCCCTCTTTTCCTTTTCTTGTGCCTTTTCTTGGTTCTCTTATTCTTCTCTTCCTTACTATTAAAAAAAGCACCTCTATACTTCTATCATTTCTTGTCCTAAATCTAATCATACCTTTTCATATTTCACATTCTTTCTTAAACTTATTGTTGTCTAGAAAAAAATCTACATTTTATATCAGTTATTGGAGTTCAGTTTGCATAACTTTTAGAGTGTAATTATTTAACATTTATCAAACTGAAATTGAATTTCATTACAAGAAAAATTTCCATTCTGCACAAACCTGGACAAGGTCGAAGGTTACAGGATCTGGTCTCTCGCGATAGACCTACGCAATCCCTGCCACCATGCCTGGGCTCAGGATTGTTACATAACCGCTCACGTATTGTGTTACCATTGCCGCATGTTCGATCACAAGTCTGCCAGGGAGACCAAGGGCCCCAGTTTCCATTTACTGTAAAGAAGGGAAAGGTAATTGTGAGAGGGTTAATAATAAGCATACATCGTGGTTGTCTTGGAATCTGTGAAGCTGAACATTTAACACAGATGTCACCATTCCCAGAATCAGAATCATCATCATCATCATCACCACCACCATCACCATCGCCGCTATCACCACCTCCACCACTCCTATCATCGTCGTCGTCGTCGTCATCATCATCATCATCATTAGCATCATCCTCACCAGCACCACAATAATCATCATCACCATCATCATAATCATTATCATCATCACCATAACCACCACCACCATCACCATCACCACCTTCACCACCACCACCATCACCACCACTACCATTAACCCCATCACCACCACCACCCCCACCACTCACCTGGGCATTCTCCAGCAAAACACTCATCATGTTGTATTCCTTCTCCCTCGCAATCTCTTCCTCTGTACTGGGCCGGTGGGTTGTCACAGTATCGCCTTCTGACTCTGCTTCCATAACCGCAAGACACAGAACATTCCTCCCATGGTTGCCACTCGCCCCATCGACCATTGACTAAAAAGGGAGTAAAATTTAATGTTGGAAATTCAATGGACGAACAACCATTTGACTAAACAAAGATTCAAGGTGTTTTATCCTGCACATGAATATCTGATTACATATATGGTTAAAAACCTTAATATCGACCGTTCAATAATGCTTAGCCATCGACATCGTATTGCAAATGAATTCGATCTTCATAAAAATAAATCAGGCATCATGCAAACTGAACATGCAAAATCATAATAACATAATGGATGTTCCTCTTATGAAATATGAAATGCATGGATTAACTGGATACTGTCAAGTGTAAAACACTTTTAATATCACCTAAAGGAAAACCTTGTGAGTATAATTGATGAAACAATATTTTGCAGGTATCCTTTCATCTACTTACCTATTACAACCCACAACCATCCCTCACACACATTGACCCACACAAAACACTTACTAAGACAACTATCCATTAGGCACATGTTCTGTTCTACTTCGGGCCCCGTGCATTCCAGTCCGTTTTGGGCCAGGGAGGGAGAGCAACCCATACTTACTATAGTTCTCTCCCACACTTAACCTAACCCACACCCAACTAAACCCACACTAACCCTAACCCACACCTATTCTCACACAGTAACCCACACAAAACCACAGTAGCCATCAATTACTAGGACAACTATCCATTAGGCACGGGTTCTGTTCTACTTTGGGCCCCGTGCATTGCAGTGTGTTATTGGCCAGAGAAGAAGAGTGGCTCTCACCCACAATTAGTCAAATAACCCACACACATCCCTCACGCACAGTGATCCACCCACACAAAACCACAGTAGCCATCACTTACTAGGACAACTCTCCATTAGGCATGTGTTCTGTTTTACTTCTGGACCTGTACATTTGAGTCCAATTTTAGCCAGGGAGGGAGAGCAACCCATACTTACGATAGTTCTCTCCCACATTTAACCTAACCAACACCCACCTAAACCCACACTAACCCTAACATCCACCCCTCGCACACTGACCCACACAAAACAACGACCCACAGTAGCCAACACTTACTAGGACAACTATCCATTAGGCACGTGTTCTGTTCTACTTCGGGACCCATGCATTAGATTCCGTTATTGGCCGAAGAATTAGAGTATCCCTCACCCACAATTAGTCAAATAACCCACACCCACCCTAAACCCACATCCACCCCAGACAAAACAACGACCCACAGTAGCCAACACTTACTAGGACAACTATCCATTAGGCACGTGTTCTGTTCTACCTCGGGCCCTGTGCATTGCAGTCCGTTATTGGCCGGGGAAGGACTGTCGCAACGGCGTGTGCGTATCCTTAAGCCCCGCCCACACGTCTTACTGCACTGCCCCCACTCGGTCCATTCCGACCAGCCGCCATGCACTGTATCGGCCATCCAAGCATGCAATGCAAGCAAGAAGCAACTTAAGTAACTTAACAAAAACATGAAGTCACATGAAAGATGCAAAAAATAAAAGCAAGATGCAACTTATACTGTGTTTCCATTGCCGATCAAGTAATTTTGATTGCTCTAAACTTTAACATCTAGTATGCCAAAAAGCTTTATTTTGACATATGAATCTTAACACCTCAATTTCATCAAGACTTGAATGAAACTACCACCTTTTTTAAGTTAAAAAGTTTAAAACCACAAAATATTCAACTCATTCAAACTGAATTACATGCAGTTATGTAATTATCTAACCACAACTGACCGACTAAGATTAAACTTTTCTTTCAAAAATTTATGGAATACTCTATTTCAAAATGATTCTTCCAGACTAGTTCATTGGAGAAACTGGAGCAACTATTTTGGTTTGATCGGTAATGGAATCACAGTTTAAATTAATTTTAGAAACGAAACAACAGAAATGCAGAAAAGGCAAACAAATGGCAACATATCAAATAAACATAAAATCATATTGAATAATAAAGAACAGCATAAAATTGCACAACAATAGAAAATTGCAAAATAAAAAATGAGAAAAATCATCAGCAACTTGTTTGAAATATTGCCCAAAATAAGAAAAAGGTCAAATTAACAACGCAAATATATTTGTAACAATGGGACTGCATAGAATAAATTGAAATTGAAATTCTGAGAGAAATTTAACCCTAAAGCATTGAACCTTTTAAACTAGAACGTTTTTTTAAGCATGCATTTAGACAAACTGTCTGCAACACATACATTTTTAAATAGTGCACACAGCATTAAAAAAAATTGAATCTTTCTAGAAATTTTGAACAAAAAGTTAAAACAAAAACCAAATGCTATCCTATAGCGTAAAGACAAACACAAAACACAAAACAACATATCAAATTTAAGGGAACAAAAGGTCCATTCATTGTAATGTAAGCATTCTTATATCCCAAAAAATTGAAATTTGTAGATTTATCTGGATAACATTTTTGAAAGCTATCTAGAGAACAATAATGAAGAATACGAACAATGTAGTTATTTCCAGAATGGAAAAACTGATATTATATTATTTTTTATATCTTAAATTGACCATGATTTGTGCAAATTATAACAAGTAATGTGATGTAAGGTGTCAAATAAATCCTAAATTCAGTGACAATGAAATTGCAATGAACACTAATTAAAAGAATGGGAAAGAGCAAGGAAATAGCATCAATGAAAATATCTTGCCTGCAAAATAAATAGCAAAACCAAACATGTAAGCAAACAAAAACACATACACATTACAAATAAACTCAAGAATGTAAGGATATTCAACATGTGTAAAGATACCGAGATAAAACAACAGATTGATAGGGTATATAATTTCCTTGTAACAATGGCTAAGTGGTAATGGCGATGAGAAAACCCCGTTCAACAAAAAAAATAAAAACAGACATCTACGAAGCACTGATAATTTGAAAGATTTTGAAAACAATTTTCTTTAGACACGAAATTTCATGCAACCTATTTTTTCACATTCTAATCTCTAAACTTCATCAGAAAAAAGAAAACCGGATTCGGCACAAATTGCGAAAAAAAGAAAAGTGACAGAAAACCAAATGAACTCCCAGAATTTGAACATGTAAAACTAAACACAATCACAACAAATTGTGCAATCATAAATACCTTATCATAAAATGCCAATTGTAAGCTGATAATTGCAAGAATAATGGAAAAGATATCAAATAAATTTTGTACCATTACAAGTTTTTCATTGAATGTAGTATACCATAAATTTACCCCCTTCTTATTAAGAGCAGATTACTCACATTCTTAAAATGCTATAAATCATTGATGGCAGTTGAATTAAAAAACACAATTAATCATCAAAATCAATGACATACTTACGGAAAAACAAATAAACAAACATGCAACATGATGCAAATTGACAAATCATGCTTGATTCATGCATTCTACTTCACAGAACATAGAAATCTGTTTTACATTATCAATCAACCCATAATGCATAGATGATGCTGAGCCAACTTTCATTGCCATTAGACCATGCTTCATAATCCAGTGCAGGCAAACGATGCATATGTTAAAAAAATTGGAATTCACACCTACTGCTCTCAAAATTATTCAACTTATCTAAGAGAATTCAGGTGTCGATATAGCCCCATTCTTTTCCATAGTTTGAAGATGAAATGATAATATTATATATCCTATAAATCATTTCCTCCTTCACTAAATGTTTTCACAGAAAATTATCTAGAAAATAATCAAAATTACATTTTACTTGAATGTCATTTAGTGGATGTTTGTATTCTTACTATTCTAGGAATTAACATAAAGCTATGGTTGGATTAGTAAAAACTATTTAAATAGCGAAGTAAGCACTCACCCATGACGATTAAGTGGGCAGTTGTCACCGTTAGTCCCATCTGGTTCCTGGCCAAGCACATGTAGGCGCCACTGTCGGTCAGCTGGGCGGCCATGATCTTTAGTGTATTGTTCGGCAAAATGGCAACACGCCCAACTGGGAACACTCTGAAACCTTCCTTCTGCCACGTCATGAAGGGTTCAGGTTCGCCCTCCGCTATACAGTCAAGGAGGACGTTCTCTCCATGGGAGACTGTCGTGTTCTGTGGTTCCACCACAAACATGGGACTGCCTAAAAACATAAAGACAGAAATATGTTGTAATGTTGACTAATATTGAGGCTGATGCAACATTATATTTTCCTATATACTGGTAAATCCAGTCACCAGACACTTAAAATTTTCACAATCAATAATTTTGTCAACATATTTCAGCTACTTACATTCATAAAAATAAACTGAAATGCTTTTAGATCTCATCCTTATTCCAAACATTCCATATTTGCCCTAATCACTGTGCTTCAACATGCCCTCATTTTTTATATGCGCCCGGTATTACCATGTTGTTCGGTAAATGGATTTTCACTGTATACTTCATTTCATTTCATTTAGATCCACTTCCAGGATCTAATACAATATGAGACAAAATTATGGACAATATAACCTTAGGAATATTTTTGATAGTTCTAAATTCTAAAAATCTGAAATCTACTTTTTGCTTACTTTGTATTTCCAGTTGATAGCTGACCTCATCCTCTCCATACAGATTGAGAGCCTGACATTTGTAGAAACCTGCATCTGATATCTACAAGGAATAAGACAAAAATAATCAATAAAAAGCTGAGAAATCAAGATGCTGCAAAATTTAAAGAAAGAATTTACATAAAATCTTACGTTTATGATTATGGAAGATTTTTTGTTTGACAAAGTCAAGTTCAAAAGTTTCAAAGTTCCACAACAGAATGAACAGTAAACATTTATACATTTATAATTTTAAGAATTAAGTGAGAATTTGTCACAGAGTCAATTATCTTACGTTGTATGCATGTATTTCAACCGTAATAAATATATTGAAAGTTTAAGGCGTTGCCACTTTGTAGTAGAGAAATTAATAAGATTTCCTTGTCCTGCAAGGATAGAATAAGTAAACACCCATCTTAGTCCCAATAGACAATACAAACTTACAGAAGTGGGTGCTATAATCAGGGCACCATCAGAAGTCTGTTGCATGGTCTCATCGAGGACCACAAGGCGATTGTCTTTGAGCCATGTCACCTCTGGCTTGGGGTCTCCCTCCGCAGCGCAGTTCAACACCGCCCTCTCCCCGATGGTTAGGGTGGTTTCAGATGGAATGCGCTGGATCCTTGGTGGGACTGCAAAAGTAAGAAAGATGGAATTAATAAAAAAGAATTCAAACAAAGA
>BQKZ01007912.1:28948-39494 GCA_036244855.1 Temnopleurus reevesii | reverse complement strand
ATGTTCTCAACAGGAGTCTGTCAACGTGCTAAAGATCAGTGAGGATGGTATGACCGTGTATGCAAGCACGATATCAAGAGTGTACAGTGTTCCGACGGAGAACTGCAGGCGGTTCACGACCTGTGATGAATGCGTGTCCGGCATGGATCCTGCGTGCTCGTGGCAAGGAACGGAATGTGCAGTTTCACAAGATGGGTGAGTTTTGATCTTTTACTATATTACACCAAACCTGCTGTAGCGACCACACGTATATAAAGACCACCTGTCCACAAAGACCACTTTTCTTAGACTCCCTTGAAAGCAATTTGCATGATGAATGTATGTCCGACATGGATCCTGCGTGCTCGTGTAAAAGGACGGAATGCACAGCATCACAAGATGGGTGAGCTTTTAACTTTCCCTGTACAATCGAACCCGCTTTAGCGACCACCTGTCCATAAAGACCACCTTTCTTGACTCCCTAGAAAGCAATTTGCATGTAAATGAACCTGTCTATAGAGACCATCTGGTCACAAAGACCCCCCTGTTCAGAAAGACCCAATTTTCTGTCTCATTGCAAGGTCTTAATAGATGTGTTTGACTGTATTACACCAATCCGCATAGGGTAGAAATCATTTTATTCTGATAAATCTGTTTATCTTCTGCTCCGAGGATTCCTATGGTCCTGGAAAAAACCTGGAAAATCTATGTTAATGGAAAGTCAGGGAATGTAGAAATTTGTAAAAGTCATGGAAAAATCATGGAATTAGATATAGTGTATAAGCCGATATTTTAGCGTACAGATATTTTCGCGATTTCTGACCAATTTGACACATTGCCGTGTTGTTATTTTCACGTTTTTGACAGTGTTTGTGCACGAATGAATGTGCATCATATAGAGTTGAAATTTTCGCGAGGCCATAACCGTGAAATTACCGAAAATAAAACCACCGCGAAAATTTCAGCTTATACAGTACCTCTTGATTATGGCAACTTTCCAGTTTGTTCATACTTCCATAGTCTGTGATCATATTCTGCTGAATTGCGATGAGCATTCATCATCATACCGTGTGTGATTTTGGAAACTATGCCAGAAAGAAAGTCATGGAAAATCATGGAATTCTGTTTTAAAGTTTGGAGTAACCCTCCACTCTCTACCAGTATGTTAATATTCCTTACATAAAGCTGTGCATGAAACTTATGCAAATGGTCAATGGTTGATTTAGTCATAGGTCTAATGCTCTAACATTTTGGACAATGTCAGCAAAATTTGTTTGGTCTCGAAATCTAATGATTACAATAAACAAAATGTTCCTCGTCTTCGTGTATTTCCTTCATCATAAACTTTTATTATCAGTAAATTGTCTTTTAGTATTGTATTTCATCTTTCCAAACAACATAATTTGTACACTACTTTTATTTTCATCGCAATTCAATTCAATTCAAAATAAAGATTTTCGTCTACAACAAAAAGAAATTGATGATGTACAAACTAATAATTTACGATCTTAAGCAATCTATTGAATGACAATCTATTTATATTTAACTTTATATTTTCAGAATCATGGATCTTGTCAATGGAGATCCTAGCGTTTGTCCTGTGCCTTCATCAAGTAAGTGACAGCACTATTAATTATTGAAATATTAACATCACATAATAAAAGGCAGTCTCTATTATGGTTATATCACCCTCACAGAATTGTCCACTCCACTAATCAGGCAATTTTTTGGCTTTTCTCACCAAAAACTACATAGAGAGAGGGTGCTACAAGAATTTGTTTCACCATCGGGTATCTACATTTTTAAATCATTTGCCCATTGCCCAAAATTGATGGCCATTGCAAATTTGCATATAGAGGAAAAGTAGTATAAAACTATTACTCGACCTAGCGGGCAACTGGCAACTTCATTTACCTGTCAGACAACTAAATTTTGTTGCATGCGAGTATAAAGTGGGCTTGTAGCGCCATGCAAGACAAGTTTTTCAACATTCCACAATTCAGAGTGCTGTATGACTGAGTTTTGTTCACATGTCAGATCAGTCTATGTTTGCCTGAGGAGGTTCTGACTTAGCAGAAATTTGATTTGCTACAGCCGAATTGCTTTTAAGAATACACGCTTCGGTATTCTCTTTTGCAATTTGATAAGAATATTGATAAAAAGCATGCCATTTTTGTTGTGGGAGTAGTGACTTTTTGAGGAAGTGTGTTATTTGCTTTGCATACTGATAATAGAGCACTGCCTTTAGCCTTGATGGCAAAACACATTCACAAGAATTGGTATTTTAATTTGATTTGATTTTGTTTACCTTTTGGTTTTCTAGTGGTCAACAAATCATAAATTACAAATAATTGCATTTGGATTAAATAATCCATGGCCTTCAGCGTAACAGTCATGATACTAGTTGAGTTCATGTAGAATAGATATTATTAACATATTCTCTAAATTGTTATTATAAACTGCAAATGCAAAGAAATTCTTGAGATCAATTAATAAATAATGGGAGAATAAATAAGAGCACTTGTGATATATTCTTTCCTTTGGATAGATGGCTTTTGCAAGTTTAAACGGAAACTTCTGTACATATATATATTGACGTACTGTATATAGCATGAAAATTGCCAGTAACTCACCATAAAACTTTGTGATTTATGTTTTGCATGTGGAAATGGTCAAATTAGTATTGGTGTAGTCACATTTATTGCCTGCTATCTGTAAATATTTGTTAGAGAAAAGTAAAAAATCTGATGCATTTTTTATTAGTTTTGGACATACATACTTAAACCAATCATACTCATCATGGAATTATAATTGTCTTTCAATTTAATCATCAATTTACATTTTTTTATTTGGGGATCCATCCACCTCAATTCCTTTATTCACAGTTTTAATTTGGTTTATTCACCTAAAGTTGAAAACCTTTTATTTCTTTATGAGTTCTTACAAATAGATAAACCCTCCCTAACCGCTCCTACACATTTTATAGAAAACTGTATGATTGATAGAAATATTTTTTTTTTCTTCCAGAAATGGTTTTGCTTCAAAAGTTGAATACTTTAAGCTAAATACAAAGAGTACCATGTTACCTTTTCCGACAGGAATATTAGACTTCTCCTTTATATTTGCTCCAGAGAAGCATATGTCCTTGTCAGAAAGGTATAATAGATAAGCGGTCACTTATTAACAAAGCTCACTATTTGTTTTGCCTGTGCGTGCCTTTTTTTTCTTCCTTCTGTGATTGTATTCCTGGTCTGCTATCAACAGCCCCGGCGGTCCAGACCAATCCGGCCACTCCGGCCAGCGAGACCACCGACCAGACGCCGTCCGAATCGGGGATGACCACTGGAGGCGCCAACGGTCAAACGCCCAAGACCGACACGATTACCGGTACAGATAATTCCTCCGCGAGCATGGGAACAACTTCCCCGCCTCCTCCACCTTCAAACACCGCCACCACCACCACCACTCGACTAATATTCTCTACAACTCCGCTCTCGTCCACCTCCGACTACAACCCCTTCAACCACACACAAGGGACGCCCAAGAGCGACCAGCAACTAGTTTGTATGTCATGATTCCTCAAAGTTCTCTCTCTATTTTTTTTTTAAATTTTGTTTGGATGAAATTAACAATTCAAAATTAATCTTTTCACAGGGATTTTGTCTGGTAGAGCAATTTTAGTTCATAGACAGATGAATGCACTTTAAAAAGGGTTCTAAACATTTATTAGATGATTAAACAAAATTGAACCAACAACTTTATATCATGTTCAAGAAATATAGCATGATACACTCGCTAATGCATTTCTATGCATCAGCACTGGGAAAAAAATACATCTTCATTTTTATATATGGGTCTTTAATTTGGATATTAAAAGGCATGATATCACATAAAAATTACTTAAAGAATGTCAAAGTATGGCAAATTTGTGAACGTTATCTGTCTGTGAATTGAAGAAGGCTAACAAGAAATCTTCCCTGGTGCAATTGTTGTTATTGTTCGAAGGTTTTTATCCCCTTTTTTTTTTTTTAAATCCAACTTATTTATTAATGTCTGACTCTCATCCCATTCAATACAAAGCAAACACACATCCATCTCAAAAAAACCTCCGGCTTCTATTCTTTAACGCTTCCGCTGCGATTTGTTTTTGTATTAAACGAAAACCACACCACCGCCACCACCATTCTCTGGCCTAACACTTTCCCTGATATCCGCGTATCATGGCGAACGTGTATTCAACTTGGCTCTATTTTCTCCCGATTCTTGCCAAGGTTCCGCTGTTACCCCCTCACGATCATTCCACAAAAACCCAATATCATGAACACTCAAATCCTGCAGTCATATGCCAAACCAACTCTAGCTGACGATTTTTTTTTCCACGGAGATGATATTGTCTGGACATTCTATTTTTGGTTTGGTGTTCGTTTTAAGTTTTAATTTGGAGTAAAATCCCGAGCTTAAATACTCAAGACACTAGTAATGTACATCTGCTTATCACATTATTAATCACGCTTGATTGACATAATTCTTGCCTTTTATCCCAACATGGATAAACACTAATTGACACTGCCTCACCCAAATATGTCTGTGATTTTTTTTCACAGCATCTTGGTAAAGCACTGTCAATCAGTGTTTATCCATGTTGGGATAAGGCAAGAATTGTTTCAAATAATATCTACCCAACACAAAAATCATTAAATTGATAATTTGCGCATAATGAATGTACGATTATTGCCTTCTAGATCTGTTTTGTCCTTCTTGGAAGATGATGAAAATTACAGATTTTTAGTTGTTTTCAAGTTGAGATTTATTTTTTTATAAAAGCAAATGATTTTGTAATCATTTTATCCGTTTTCGAAAGCTATGATAAAAGGGATTGTAATGTAGTTGGTTATAATGTAGTAGGTTATATTACTGCTTCTGCTCTTTACAAATTTTAACTCACAAAACACTGCTCTTTTAACAAGGAAAAGCTTATTTGCATGCATCACTAAAGGATATTGCACATACAGTGTTTATTTTCTCCTTATGAAGATTCCAGTTTGGAGAATGTTCCGAAATATCGAAAAAGGGAGAAAGGTTTTAATGATTTTTGTGATTTGGGCAGTTTAAACATGTACATGATGCATTTGCATCAATGACTACTTAATAATTTCGTTTACAATTCTCCAATTAAGGGGTATAATAAACAAAACAAAACAAAATACTCATTTTGGCCAGTGTAGACTCTAGGTAGCTCTATAGTTATCTGTAATGAAGTTGTTTTACACGAGGTACACGTACATGTATCATTCTCGTACATCTAACTGTTCACGTTTTCCTGCTGTGCTTTTATTACTAGTCCTACATCTTGTTTGGACTATTCTAACACTGAATTAGAATTTGCTGTGAATCTAGAATATGAGCTAACTTTACTTTACAGATTCAGTTCCAATTACAAGTATGTGATTAAAAAAAGACCACAGCCTTTCCCAATGATTGGACCAACGAAATCTGTCCCCAAAAAATTCCTTTTATTTCGTTTTTATTTCTTTGTAAGAGTGTTCATTACTGCTGTGACCAGAAGCAGAATATTTCATATTGATTTCAATATTTTTGTTATATTATGATGAAATCAATTCATAAGGAACCTTTTTTATTTTTTTGTTTAATTGTTTTTCTTCTTAAAACAACAATTTTGATGAACTCCTGGGTACCTTTTAAAAGACTTATTTCTGGCACTATTCTTTTATAACAAGTTTGAGTGACAAGTTTATATTTGGTTACAATTTACCTCACGAATAATTCAATGTCATGGTACAACTTCAACAATTTCAATAACATTTTTTTTTTCATACATCGGACAAATAGGAATTGAGAACTGAGAACATTATGTAGTAATTAAGAATTACTCAACCTTAAAGAAAGAAAATATTGATTTTTTTCAGATACGACATTTAAGATATATTTTGTAATGTTAGTTAAGTACCTTTTGTGTTATTATTTCTTTTCACCAGAATTATACAATGATAATAGAATAATTATGGTTTATTGGGATAAAAAAGGGGATTTTCAAGAATTTGTCTCAATCTGAGAACCAAATGCTGAATCAGTTTCCCTGCTCCATTATATTACCCCCTTCCTTACCCTCTCATATCACCCCTCCCTCCCCCCAAACACCCCGCCCCACCAATCTTGCTCATATCTCTGGTTTGCTGTGCGGGTGCATTTACTAATACAAGAACATCAATATGACACTACGTGGCTTTCATCTCGTAGTATTAAAGAATGAGACTATACTGCGGGTATCAATCTCATGTATTTTGCTGCGAATCGTTCTGCAATTGATAAACATTTTCTATGCTGTCATTTTTTTGTTGAATATATGCGATGAAAGGATTATATTGACAGAATTGCATTTTAAGTTTAGGTGATTTTGCGTCTTAGAAACGCTAAAGAAGGAATACTATCTCGTTGATATTTATATTCTAGATTCCTACAGCATTCACATATTTTATTACGCCATTGATGGCTTTTCAGATTCTTGATGTGCCTAAGGTTTCTCGGGAGTCCGTGGCATATGCAATTTTCTTAAATGGACTAAATTGTTGCAGGGAGCTGGGTACTGTTCTAATATGATATTTAGAATATTTAAGTGGAACTGCCACTCCGATCCTGACAGTATTAGCTTTTAAAATATATCACATATACTATCACAATAAGATTTTATTTAAAGAATTATTTTCCTCGACAGCTTTCATGAAAAGGTTCTTTGATGAGTAGAAATTAAGTACAGGGTTGGGCTTCATAACACATCGTGCGTAGATCTACGATTAGCTTTGTTAGAACAACCCAGATCTACAAGTAATTCTTTTCTTCAAATATAGGTGTATAAATGACATCATTTTTTTCTTACGCTTCAAATACAATTTCTTGAGGAAGTTCTGTAACAATCAGCTAACCTACAATTCTATCGAACTATTCTCTTTTTAACTAGAATCCACCTTTTTTGTCTGTATTTTAATATTAAGACATTTCTTAAACCAAATTGAGTACTTTGGAACATCTTCAGATCACATTTTGTTCTTTGATATACATTCCCTATAATGCGGTTCATTATTGTCACTCTTTCTTGGGCTTCTATTCTCAGCTGTTTGCATGCATTCGCAGTTCAACTACAGACACATTTTTTTCTTTTGGTGTTTTCAATGATTATTTGTTTTCACAGTTTGGTGTAGGAATATATTCAATATTTGGTGTTATGGAGTTTGCATGATATACATACACACATTTACAATTTTTGTAATTGTTGTCTTGATAAATATTCTCATTTGTAAACCCAACGTGTTTATGAAAGAATGTACCCAGATCATCTCATTATATTCTCTGTTGAACGTATATGGTTTTGTGGAACCAGTTCTCACTTTTGGGAAATATATATATATTTAAATATATATATATATATATATATATATTTATTATTACAACATATTGTAAGATGAATATACAAATTTAAAAGAAATATAAGATTAATGAAAGGCTTTGTAAAAGAATTTTAGAAATCACAATACACTTAAAGATCTATTGTTGAATGTGTGCATATAATTTGCCGTAAGAATGAGCAAACAAATTTCTGCGGAAGATTCTAGAAATAGCTGCAGAATATTCAAAAATAGCTATCCTTTTACAATCATAGTACTGTAGGTTTAGAGGTTTAATGAAGCTTAAGAATAATTTCTTTACTTTTATTAATTTTCCTGAATCAAATTAAAGTGCAATCAGCAAAATCATCACAAGTTTTTGTATTTAAACTGCACTATGTATAATTGATTTGCTAGAGTAGGTTTAAGTATATACATGCACATTTGCGATACAGTGTACAGGTATAAAAATCATCCCTGAAGGAATCTGCACATACACAGAAAAATAGCTTGCATTACTATTCAACAGCACATCTCCTCAAAAAGAAGTACGCTGATGCACATATTATAAAAAATGAAGAAATTTGTTTTGAGTTCATATTATTTACCTACCAGTAGCGAGGACAGATGCCTTTTGATGGCAGATAATGAATGCGCACCTGATCTTTGCAATAGATGATGACATATGTCACTATTACCCATAGCACAGATCAGTTATGTACTTGTTTTCTAATATCCACAGACCTCGATCCACCACATTCGAAGCATGCCATTCATAAAAATGAAATTTAAAAAAAATGTATTATCATAAGGAATTCAAATAATTTTGAGAATGATTTTTGTGCATTTTGATGCCTGTCTTGCATCTTGTCTGCATGGTAGACGTTCACTGTGAGCGGAAGGGACAAAGGCCTTGGACAAAATAAATAACCTCTATTCAAGCATTAACAATAGCCAAATGGACACAAAAGAATTTCCATCCATCTTATTCTGTTCAAAAATATTGGAAAAGAGTTGCACCTAAGACTCTCTTTTGTGATGATGAAGCTACTGTACAAGCTTGAATGGAAGTTGTTTACTTTGTCCCAGTCCTTTGTCGTTTTTACTCACGGTGATTGCACCCGGAGCCTTGTGCATGGAATCTCAGAGTTCTAGCCTCGATACTCGTTCTATACTGTATGCTTGATAATAATAATAATATTAATAATAATAGTACTATTTCTATAGCACCTAATGCACTGCTTCTAGGCGCTTCACAACANTATATATATATATATATATTTATTATTACAACATATTGTAAGATGAATATACAAATTTAAAAGAAATATAAGATTAATGAAAGGCTTTGTAAAAGAATTTTAGAAATCACAATACACTTAAAGATCTATTGTTGAATGCGTGCATATAATTTGCCATAAAAATGAGCAAACAAATTTCTGCGGAAGATTCTAGAAATAGCTGCAGAATATTCAAAAATAGCTATCCTTTTACAATCATAGTACTGTAGGTTTAGAGGTTTAATGAAGCTTAAGAATAATTTCTTTACTTTTATTAATTTTCCTGAATCAAATTAAAGTGCAATCAGCAAAACCATCACAAGTTTTTGTATTTAAACTGCACTATGTATAATTGATTTGCTAGAGTAGGTTTAAGTATATACATGCACATTTGCGATACAGTGTACAGGTATAAAAATCATCCCTGAAGGAATCTGCACATACACAGAAAAATAGCTTGCATTACTATTCAACAGCACATCTCCTCAAAAAGAAGTACGCTGATGCACATATTATAAAAAATGAAGAAATTTGTTTTGAGTTCATATTATTTACCTACCAGTAGCGAGGACAGATGCCTTTTGATGGCAGATAATGAATGCGCACCTGATCTTTGCAATAGATGATGACATATGTCACTATTACCCATAGCACAGATCAGTTATGTACTTGTTTTCTAATATCCACAGACCTCGATCCACCACATTCGAAGCATGCCATTCATAAAAATGAAATTTAAAAAAAATGTATTATCATAAGGAATTCAAATAATTTTGAGAATGATTTTTGTGCATTTTGATGCCTGTCTTGCATCTTGTCTGCATGGTAGACATCCACTGCGAGCAGAAGGGACAAAGGCCTGGGACGAAATAATAAACCTCCATTTAAGTATTAGCAAAAGCCAATTGGACACAAAAGAAATTCCATCCTTATTCTGTTGAAAAATTAGTCACACCTGTGACTCTCTTTTGTGATGATGCAGCTACTGTACAAGCTTGAATGGAAGTTGTTTACTTTGTCCCAGTCCTTTGTCGTTTTTACTCACGGTGATTGCACCCGGAGCCTTGTGCATGGAATCTCAGAGTTCTAGCCTCGATACTCGTTCTATACTGTATGCTTGATAATAATAATAATATTAATAATAATAGTACTATTTCTATAGCACCTAATGCACTGCTTCTAGGCGCTTCACAACATATAAGCAAGTAAATATGTACACATGTAAATTCATAAATTTTAAAATATGGAAAAGAATATCTTAACACAAACATAAGTAATAGAGTTAACATAAATATGTAATATATAATATGATTGGGGTGTAATATATAATATAATTGGAGCGACACTAGGATTTAGTGAAAAGGAACGTTTGATCAAGGCTCTACTGAGAAGGGGAAAGGGTCACTGTGAGCAGAAGGGACAAAGGAATTGGTCAAAAGAAACAACTTTATTCATACCTTTCTTATAGCTTTATGAACACAAAAGAAAATAGCTTTGTGTCTATTTACTGAAAAGGTGCGATCTTGGTTGATACATGTATTTATCCACAGAAGAATAAGGAAATTTGTTTTGTGTGCATCTTGCTATTGTCAAAGCTTGAATGGAATTTGTTTACTTTAATTACTACCTTTATCAATCAGTGAATGAACTTTTAGGCGGCTATTAAAGGGGAACCAGCCTTTGGAATTATCGTGCTCTCATTAAATGAAGAAAATCAGATGAATAAACTGTGAAAATTTGAGCAAAATCGGACAACCCATTCATAAGTTATGAATTTTCAAAGTCACTGAGATATGACGATCCCTATCGCTGATGGGGATCCGTGCGATCGGCAAATTCTGCGGAATCTGTGACGTCATGTCGGACAACTCCTCATTCACTTTGTAC